>SEYY01016567.1:0-12500 GCA_009176605.1 Armadillidium nasatum
GAGTAGAAGAATGTAGAGTGAATCATCAGCAAAGAGTGAACAGGTTAGAAGTGCAGTGGAGAAGATCGTTAATGAGTAAGAAAAGTTTGAGATAAAACAGAACCTGAGGAACAAACTTTGACAGAAAAGGAGGAAGAGGTCGCTCCATCTACAACTGCCCAAATGGAACGATTAGAAAAAAAACTAGACAAAAGTACCAAAGGGAAGGAGGAACCTAAAGGAAGGGAGTTTGGGAGTACACGCATCTCGTACCCGGTGAAAGCCTTGATATGTCAAGCGCCACCACACGGCTCCCCGAGTCCTCTAAGGGCAGAAGACCATAGATCAGTAAGATAGGAAAGTATGTCACCAGTTGACCTCGAGCGACGAAAGCCATACTGGTGATCAGAGAGAAGAGAATGAGACTCCAAATGATCCAGGAAATGAGAGTTGAGGAGAGTTTCAAAAATTTAAGATAGAACAAAAGTGAGAGAAGGCGGTAGTTAGAAGGCAGACGGCACTTTTTTCGGATAGGCTGAAGCACGTTCCAGCATAGAGGAAAATATTTGTATTAAGGCATAGAGAGTAGAGCTGAACGAGGACAGGGGCCAACTCGGAAGCACACTCCCTCAGAACACGAGGGGGAATGCCATCCGGGCCACTGGCCTTCCTGACGTTCATAGATTTCAGGATCCCATGCACCCGATCATGAGTAATTAGGTAGAGGCATGGGACACCTGAGAGGAGAAGGAGTAGGAGGAGGGATGCCAGAATCGAGCAGGGTGGAATTAGATAAAAGGAGGCGAAGAGATTAGCCTTTTCATTGGAGTATTAGCTACAGAAATAGAGCGAATAAGAGGGGAAAGGAGATTTACAGAAGTTGTTAGAGATATTTTTGACAAGAGGCCAGAAATTTTTATCAGTAGGAGAGCCATGGAGGTCAGCGCACTTCCTTTAATGAAAGTACGGTTCGAAGAACATAAATGAATTAGAAAGAGTGATAGAGAAGGAGTTTTTCCATTCACGATAAGCATTGTCTCTCTCCCGGAGGGCACGAGAACGCCACAACCATGGATTTTGGGAGAAAAAGATTTAGTTAAGATGGAATGAATCTCATCCCAACAACAATTACGGCCCATTTTTCAGCAGAGACAGAAGCATCCCCCGGACAAACAAGATTCACTTTAATGGTAGTAGCAAAGAAGCGCGCATTGCCCCTAGCCCGATTAAATTAAAGTACTTTAGGCATGGTGGAGCTTTTGGAGAGAAAGCATTATAACTAAGAGCTATAATTATGGTCAGAGTTCAATAGGGAAAATGGTGTATTTTATAACTAGAAGGATAGTGGTGAAGCATAAATCAAGTGTATTCAAGAATGGTTAGGACGATCTGGAATGTGTGGGGTTCCCTAATCAACTGCTCAGATCGTTAAGAATGCTGAATGAATGGCCTCCTCCCACCTGTATCAGTATGAGAGAACCCAACCATCAGTGGTGTACGTTGAAATCCTAAATAGAAGCCTTAGCATTTGGATGAGAAAGTGACAGTCTCTGAGTAGTAGTAGATATTGAAAAAATGGAAATTGTTCATTAGGAGCAGTAGAGAAACACAAGATAATTGTAGTAGGAAGACAGATTTTAAGCCATAAAACATCGAAATTGGGTTCTAGATTTACGAGACGTGTCACAGGTGTTAATATAATATATTATATATATATATATATATATATATATATATATATATATATATATATATATATATATATATATATATATATATATATATATATATATATATATATATATATATATATATATATATATATATATATATATATATATATATATATATATATATATATATATATATATATATATATATATATATATATATATATATATATATATATATATATATATATATATATATATATATATATATATCATATATATATATATATATATATATATATATATATATATATATATATCACGAAGCTAAAATCCCAGGATACCATATTGTCCAATCTCTCTTTTTTCTACTTATTACAAATTGTTAGGAAATTCATTCACACAAAAATTCAGTCATTCATACACTCCTCAGACATTCAATATGGATTTCAATCCACCAATTTGACCATAATCTTCCAATACATTATCAACGGCTTTAACAAAACACCGTCACATAGAACTATGCTCATTGACGTAAATAAAAGCCTCGATATCGTCTCCAGAAATCTTTATACAGAAATTATCAAACCCCATTATACAACAACATAGAAAATAGATTACAAATTTATCGTCTGGCCTCACAGATCAAGTTTCAAATACCCATCAATATATATTTCATTGGTTCAAATACTGTTACTCATTAATAATGAGTTGGAAGCATTACTTCAAATTCTTAAAATAACAATGCCACTTTCAATGGAACGAATTGAAGTTTTAAGATCAGGAATTTTGAATTTCCAAATGGAATTTCTATAATGGTTCTTGTTAAAAAATATTCACAAAGAACCAATTGAAATTCAATAGAAAACTTATGGCACAGACAAGAAAAAATTATACCAATATATATATATATATATATATATATATATATATATATATATATATATATATATATATATATATATATATATATATATATATATATATATATATATATATATATATATATATATATATTTTTTTATGTTTCCTCCGGTGGGCAAAGGCCATAGAGGCCTACCTAATTCCACCGGAGTTGGGAAAGATCTATTATCATGGTCGATGGTGGCCGACGTGTCCAGATACACGGCGTTTGAAAGTATGCAAGTCAAAGGAAGTTGGGAAAACAGATGAAGGGAGTGTGTTCCAGACTTTACCAGTAGAGTATTGTAAGACTGAGCATAGCGGTTAAGTCTGGGGTCGGAGAGTTGGACAGAGAAAGGATGAGAATGTGTAGAAAGGCGTGTCGCACGAGCTCTTCTCAATGGAGGAGGTATGCGACGAGAGAGTTCAGAAGAGCAGTGTCCATTGTAATAGCGATAGTATAAGAGAGAGTGACGCAACAATTCGACGGGCAGAAAGAGATTGGAGAGAGTTAGTAAGAGCAGGAGAGTTGATGAGACGAAATGCCCTTGACTCCACCTTCTCTAGGAGAGCTGTATGTGTGGAACCACCCCAGATGTGCGAAGCATACTCCATACAGGGGCGAACAACACCCCTATACAGAGCAAGCAACTGGGGTGGCGTGAAGTAATTCTGAAGGCGCCTCAGAACACCCAACCTCTTAGAAGCTTGTTTAGAAAGAGAAGTAATGTGATCTTTCCAAGAAAGATCACGAGAAAAAGAAACACCAAGAATATTAAGGAGAGATGAAGGTTTGAGTTGTGTGTTTTCGAAGAAGATATCATAGTTGTGTGGAAGATTGTGTCGAGTGGAGAGATGAAGGAATTGAGTTTTTGAGGCATTGAAAAAAAACCATGTTTTCTCTGCCCCAATTTGAAATACGAGAAAGATCAGAGGTTAGTTGCTCCAAGGCTACCCTTCTCGAGTCTATCAACTGCTGTTGGGTGGGACGTTTTTCAAACTGGAAGGAATAATGAAGGGTGGAGTCATCAGCATAGGAGTGGATAGGAGATGAGGTGATAGAGAGAAGGTCATTAATGAAAAGTAGAAAAAGTGTTGGTGATAGGACAGAACCCTGAGGAACACCACTATTAATAGATTTAAAGGATGAACGGTGGCCGTCTACAACAGCTGCTATAGAACGACCAGAAAGGAAATTAGCGAGAAGATCACAGAGAGAAGGATAGATACCGAAAGAGGGAAGTTTAGAAATCAAAGCTTTGTGCCAGACTCTATCGAAAGGCTTTCGATATGTCCAGCGCGACAGCAAAAGATTCACCGAAATGCCGAATAGCGGAGGACCAAGAGTCAGAGAGAAGGGAAAGAAGATCACCCGTAGAGCGTTTCTTACGAAAGCCATACTGGCGATCAGAGATAAGATTAGAAGAATTGAGATGTTTTCCAAATCTTCCTGTTAAGGATAGATTCGAAAACTTTAGAGAGAACGGAGGTCAAAGAAATAGGACGGTAGTTGGAGGGTTGAGAGGGGTCCCCCTTCTTCGGCACAGGTTGAATGAGCGCACGTTTCCAGCAAGAAGGGAAGGTTGAAGTAGAGAGACAAAGACGAAATAGTTTACCGAGGCAGGGTGCAAGCTCGGAAGCACAAGTTTTGAGAACCACAGGAGGAATACCATCAGGACCGTACGCCTTCTTAGTATTAAGCTCAGAGAGAGCAGAAATGACATCTTTAGAAGAAATTCTAATTTTAGGCATAATTGAGTTAGAGGGGGTTGAAGGAGGAGGAATAGCTCCGGAATCGTCTAAGGTTGAATTAGAGGCAAAAGTTTGAGCAAAGAGTTCAGCTTTAGAAGAAGGTAAAACAGCAGTTGTGCCGTCGGAAGATATTAAAGGAGGGAAAGAGGAAGAAGCAAAGTTAGAGTTGACATTTTTTGCAAAATGCCAGAAAGAACGTGAAGAAGAGGAACCAGAAAGATTATTACATTTTCTACGGAGAAAGGAGTTTTTAGTGTTACGAAGGATAGATTTTGCACGATTCCGGGATGAAATATAAGTAGCGTGAGTTTCTGGAGTTTGAAGACGACGGTAATCCCTGAAGGCAGCATCCCTGCGGCGGATAGCACGAGAACAAGCAGAGTTAAACCAAGGTTTGTTAGGTTTAGTAGAAGGGAAAGAATATGGAATGTATGCCTCCATGCCAGAGAGAATCACCTCGGTAATGCGTTCAGCACACTCCGAGGGACCCCTCCCACGGAAGCAATAATCATTCCACGGGAAATCGAAGAAGTACGACCGCAAGTCCGACCAGCTTGCGGCACCGAAGTGCCACAAACGTTTCCTTTCCGTAGAAGGGGGTCTTTCCTGCGGAAGACTTGAAGAGATAGAAGAGGATACAGAGATAAGAAGGTGATCGGAGGAACCCAGAGGAGGAAAGAGTTTAACAGTATAAGGAGAAGGATTAGAAGTTAGGAAAAGGTCTAGAATGTTGGGTTCATCTCCAAGATGATCAGGGATACGAGTTGGGAGCTGCACCAACTGCTCAAGGTCGTTTTGGATAGCGAAAAGGAAGGCACGTTCACCAGCTGTATCATGAGAACTAGAAGAAAGCCATTGGCGGTGGTGAACATTGAAATCACCTAATATGATGATTTCAGAGAAAGGAGAAGAGAGAATGTGCTCTATTTTGGAGTTTAAATAGTCGAAGAATTTAGCATAGTCAGTAGAATTAGGAGATAAATAAACTGAACAAATGAATTTAGTCGTAGAATGGCAAGAGAGCCTAAGCCATAAGGTTGAAAATTCGGAAGACTCCAAATTAGAGACACGAGAACAAACGACATCGTTGCGCACGTATGCACAACAACCGCCTTTGGCTGAAAATTGAGGATAGAGACAGTAGGAGGAAACAGAATAGGGTTTGCTATCAGAACGCTCAAACATCTGAGTTTCGGTCAAGAATAAGAGGTGAGGTCTAGAAGAAGAGAGGTGATGTTCAACAAAGTGGAAATTAGAGTGCAGACCGCGAATGTTGCAGAAATTAATGAAAAAAATAGACCGTGCATCAGGACAAGCCGGCAGCTGTGTCCTGGTGGCACCAACCCCATCACCGGAGGCCACCAACTCCCAAGTGGTGATGGGGGAAGGGGTGGATGAGGGGCTATTTTTGGAAGCAGCCCCCGGGGCTTCTCCGAGGCTACCGAAGTTGACGCCATTATTGATTTTTTTTTTTAAGATGTGTTAGAAATGTTTTATGTATGTAAAGGAGAGCCTACTCCGTGTAGATAGAAGGTGAGCGCGAAAGGGAGCGAACCATTGGGCACCGGGATGAGATAGGAGTACCTTTAACACCCCGTATACCCAACAGGGGGTAATCTCATCGCTTCGGGAGCGCTACTTCCCTCCCCCGTATATATATATATATATATATATATATATATATATATATATATATATATATATATATATATATATATATATATATATATATATATATATATATATATATATATATATATATATATATATATATATATATATATATATATATATATATATATATATATATATATATATATATATATATATATATATATATATATATATATATATATATATATATATATAATATAATATATAAATTATTATATTATTATTATTATTATTATTATTATTATTATTATTATTATTATTATTATTATTATTATTATTATTATTATTATTATTATTATTATTATTATTATTATTATTATTATTATTATTATTATTATTATTATTATTATACAATTTTCCTTATTTGGAACTTTAACCGTTTATTTATTCATATTTTTTGATTTGTTGTATTTTTTTATTTTTATTTTTATTTTTTTTTTTTTTTTATTTTTTTTTTTTTTTAAACAATGATTTAATAATTGTTTTTTATTTCTTCAAGTGGGAAATTCCGTGTTGAATTTCCAACGACGAATTACGTGAGTTTCTTCTCAGTTGGTAACATAAAATAATTAATAATAATCTGCCCGTTCGACATGTTAATTACGCATAATATAATACATGCAATATATATATATATATATATATATATATATATATATATATATATATATATATATATATATATATATATATATATATATATATATATATATATATATATATATATATATATATATATATATATATATATACTTAGAACAGTTAGTACAGTTTCTTATCAGTATGTCTGATTATATCTTGGACCTGAACCTAATATACTTATGCATTTTTAATATCCATATTTTCTTATGCTTTTAAAATTTTTCCTAACCTGTGCTTTTCCAACAGCTTTCTTATATTTGGAAGAGCGGCCTTGGCCTTCGTATCACGGCATCGCTTACTATTACCACCAGCAAATATAATTGATATCGTATGAGGAATGATTACAATTTCGACAGGAGAAGTCCCTAAGGAGTATATAGAGAATAGAAGTTATATATTCCGTTTTCTTTCTTTTCAACTAAAATTATTCATTAGTCATCGTTGTTTGAAATTCCACAAACGTATGCTTCTGTCAATATATTTTATCATTCAATTTCATTCTAGGAATTGAGAAAAATATGTTATGTGTAAGTCTAAAAATTCTTTTTTTTTTCTGCCTAGAATTCATTGAAATGTGTTTCCTTTATCTGGAGTTTTTCTAAAAATTGAAACTCTAATTATTTCTCTAACTTCCATCTTGTTAACTTCGAAGACACACCACTGTCTTAATTTCAGCTAAAGCTGAACTTTTCTCTCAAATCATTTCCTTCACAACTTCACTTTAGACTATGCTAGTGTTATGATTCTTCCTCAAACTCTATCTCCTTCCTCTTCATCCTCCTCATTTATTTATGCCTAACATTGTAATTTCTTCTAAAGATGAGATCTGTTCTTTTAGAGTATAATCTTTAAAAGGATTTTAATCTCGTTTACTGCTTCGTGTCTGCTATTCAACTTCGGCCTTTCTTTCATTTTTTAAGTTTACTATTTATATACGAGTAGTTATCGTTGCAGTTATCGTAGTTTTCAAGTTGTAGTCTTTATTTTTTTTTTTTGCAGTCTTTCTCGCAAAAAGAAAAATGAACTCTACTCAACCCTCTAACTATCATCTTAATCTCAGTTCCTTCTACAGTTTTCACAACCATCCTTAACAATAATATCTGAAAACATCTTAAATCTTCTAATCTTTTCTTAAATAGCCAATGTGGTTTCCGTAAGTACGCTCGTCTAATGATCTTCTTTATCTTTTCTCTGATTATTGTTCTTCTGCTCTTCGTCATTTGGTGAATTTTTTGCATTAATTCTGAACGTATCAAAATATTCCAAAGGATCTGGAAGAAAGCCGATTTCTAAATATCTCTCTTTCAGTATCATTCTTCCAAGAGTAGCCATCTTCTGGTTTCTTTTCGGGTCGCTCTAACGCAGCAGTTGTAAAAAGCTACCTTTTCATCTTTTAAATCTGTAAATAGTGGTGTTCCTCAAGGTTGTCTTCAATCTATTACTGTTCATGATTATCAGTTCTTTGGCGACCTATTCCAAACATCATTACCTATTTTATTTTGGAAACCACTTTACCAACCTGCAAATTGAAGATGCTAGAAGAGTATCTTCAAAGCAACTTGTGAGTTTTTTGTCCCATTTCTAGTTGGAGAGTAACAACACTGCCATTTTTGAGTATCATAAAGTCAATTTCTATTTTTATACCCTCGACATAATCTACCACACGACTACAGCATCTTCGAAAGCACATAAATCAAATTTTCTTGACTTTTCCATTTGTCTTGTTCTTTCTTTGAGGATCACATTTGTTTTTTTCTTTAAATAAACTCCTAAGTGATTGTGTGTTCTGAGACAACTTCAGAACTCCTCACTATCACATTTACTTTTTTTTATATACGAGTAGTTATCGTTCGTCCTTGTAGGGAGTATATCTGTGGTGGTTCCTGTCATACAGTTCCTCTTGAAACTTTCGAGAATAAACCTTTCTCCATTGCCAAGTCTCCCACTCTCTCTGATTCTCTAGTTTCTTTCAAGCTTTTATCTGTGTTCGTTCTTTATTCTTAATCGAGTACCACGTCGCCTTCCTTTAAGCCCAATCCCAATCCTATTCTCACTTCAGTTTCTTCTTACTTTAAAATATGCTTTCGTTGTTGTCTTTCTTGCTGTTATTTGTATAGGTTTTTTTTTTTTTTTCTTCTTCTTCTTTTTAAAGATGCAATTTAATTTTTATTTGTTATTTCTTTCTGATAATCAAAAGGTAGGAGAGTTTGCCACTCTGGTTTGTCACCAATTCTGCTCTGCCCGGGAGCAGGGGCGAAAGAGGGTTTCTTCCTAAAAGACGATATAATTTTTAAATACTTTATACAGTGAAAACAGAATACACAGAAAATGGTAATAACAACAACATCATATACAATATTAAAATGGCCATGGTGTTAAATAAATATTGGGTACTATAACAACGATTACAAATCACGATGTTGGTTTGATCGTGGCTTAATTATATGTTTATAAGAATCAATTGCCCATATGGTTTAATTCCCCTGACTCGCTACTCAATCTCCGAAGACCATCCTGTCACTGCTAAGGTCAAACGTCAGAGTGCCTGAATGTGCTTCTACCGGCCCTCTCTTAGTCTGAATAGTAACCGTTGTTACAAGGCCTATCGAACTATCGATGGTTGTATTTATATATATATATATATATATATATATATATATATATATTATATATATATATATATATATATATATATATATATATATATATATATTATATATATATATATATATATATATATATATATATATACACGAAATCCTAATTCGTAAAGGTCCTTCAAATATTAAAATGTAAAAATACATAAAATGGGGTTTGCCTTTCCAGAATAAAATTCCCTGACTCATAAATTAAGTTTGTTGTATTCCTTTACGAGTTTTCTCTCGGAATTTACGCTTCCCACGAGCTTCTTCCGTAAACTCTTTCAATATAAATTTATTCTTCTACAGTGAAACTTTAGATTCCAGTTCGTATTTTGTTTGTTTTTGTTTGATACTGTTTCGTTGCTTTTTTACATAGCTGTATATTATTTTGTTTGTTTGTTGTTTACTCATAGCTGTGTATTGTCTTTAAAGATATACATATACAATTGTATGCTTGTGGAAAGAAATAAAAACTACTCTACCCTTTACTTTTACTATCGTCCGGTTGTATATTATACATTAATTACTTAATAATAAACTAATTTTATGCTTGTATGATTTGGAATATGAAACTGTACAAAATTCTTGTTTATTTTGCAATACGTAAATGATTATAGTATATATAATATATATAATATATATAATATATATAATATATATAATATTATATATATTATATATATATATATATATATATATATATATATATATATATATATATATATATATATATATATATATTATATATATATATATATATATATATATATATATATATATATATATATATATATATATATATATATATGCTTGAGCGTTCAGATAGCAAACCCTATTCTGTTTCTTCATACTGTCTCTATCCTCAATTTACAAAGAAGTCTGTTGTGTCGTTTTTCGTGTCTCTAATTTGGAGACTTTCGAATTTTCCCCCGTGGCTTAAGCTCTCTTGCTATTCAACAACTAAATTCATTTGTTCTGTTTATTTATTTCCTAATTCTACTGACTATCCTAAATTCTTCAAATATCTTAACTCCAAAATAGAGCACATTCTCTCTTTTTCTCTTTTTCTCTGAAATCATCATATTATGTGATTTCAATGTTCACCGGGGGCTTTTCTTGTAGCTTTCATGATACAATGATACAGTCGGTAAACGTGCCTTCCATTTCGCTATCCAAAACGACCTTGAGCAGTTGGTGCAGCTCCTTACTCGCATCTCTTCTCCTTGGAGATCAACCTAACATTCTAGAACTTTTTCTAACTTCTAATCCTTCTCAAGTCTTTTGCAAGAAAGATCCCAACTAGTGCGAGGAAACGTTTGTGGAATTTCAGAACCTCAAGCTTTTCGGACTTACGGTCGTACTTCTTTGATTTTCCATGGAATGATTATTGCTTCCTTGGGAGGAGTCCCTCGGAGTGTGCAGAGCACATTTTTGAGGTGATTTTATCTGATATGGAAGAGTACAATCCATATTCTTTCCCTTCAACTAAACCTAATAAACCTTGGATTAACTCTGCTTGTTCTAGGACTATTCGTCGCAGGGGTGCTGCCTTCAGGGCTTGCATACTTTCAAGCGCCGTGTATCGGGACTTGTTGGCGTTGAAGGATTAGGTTCTGATATTGCCCCAACTCTGGTGGAAATTAGTAGGCCTCTTATATATGTATATCCTTTGGTGGCCAGAGGCCTACCAATAATCACCAGAGTTGGGAAATTCTTCTGACGGGTCAAATTGAAAACCAACATACCTCGATACACAGCATTTGAAAGTGTGTATGTTAATTAAAGGAAGTTGGTAAAATTGATAAAGGGAATGAGTTTCAGACTTTACAAGCGGAGTTTATGTAAGACTAAACATAGAGATTAAGTCTAGTGTCAGAGAATTGGAAAGAAAATGAATGAGACTGTGTAGAAAGGAGTGAGGTTGACTCACCAACAGAAAAAGATACCGAGAAAGTTAGTAAGAGCAAAATGGGTGATAAGACGATCTCTACATTTCCAACTTATCAAGGAGAGCTGTCTGAATGAAATACATAAACAAATAACCCTCTCTAAAGAACAAGCAACTGGAGTAAAGTGAAGAAATTTCAAAATCACCTCAGATCAACCAATCTCTTAGAAACTTGTTTAGAAAGAGAAATAATGTGATCCTTTCAAAGAAAGATCCCGAGAAAAAGATACTCAGAGAATATCTAGGACAGATAAAGGTTTGAGTTGTGTTTTCGAAGATGTCATAGTTGTGTGGAATATTATGTAGAGTACAAAGATGGACGAACTGAGTTTTTGAGGTACTGAAAACATCTATGTTTTCTCTGCTCCATTATGAAATTCAAGAATGATAAGGGAGTTACTTTCTCCAGGGCTAAACTCCTATCTATAATTAATTACCGTTAAGTGGGATAGCCTTCAAAATGAAAGAGTTAATGGAGAGTATAGTTATCGGCTTAGGAGTTGATTAGTAATGAAGTAATAAAGAAAAAAGTCACAAATGAAAAACAGAAAAATATTTAGGAGATATCAAAGGAAAACCACTATTAACAGACTTAAAGGATGAAATGGTGGACGTCTACAACAATTGTAATAGAACGAACGGGAAGCAAATCAGACACAAGGTCACAGAAATTTAGAAATCAAAGCATTGTGTCATGCCCTATTGAAGCATTTTTGAAGTGCTTAGTGCCACAAAAAAAGATTTCCAGAAAGGCCATAAAGCAGAGTATCAAGAGTCAGAGAAAAGACATAGATCACTAGTAGAGTATTCCTTACGAAATACGACACTCCTTCATTACACTATTCGAAATAAATGCACTTGATATTTCTTTATTTAAATTCAACATTAATGAAAGTAAAAAATATAAGTAAAAATTCAAAGTTAAAATTTATAAAAATATAAGAACAGAAAATGACAAGCATAGAGTTTGCAATATTCACACAATATTGATGTGAATGCATGGCACTCCTTCGTGCTGCGAGGACGACGCAGTGATGGTGGAATGGGAAAGGTCAGTTACCTCGAGCACCTGCCAATATAGAAAAGAGATTGTGTGTCAAAGTCACGTGGCAAATACAGAGGATAAAGGGAGCTTGAAAGTAGGGGACAATTTATTAGTTTTTTCGCCTTAGACCCTACCTTGTCCAAAAGACAGGTAAAACTAGAGCCACGGCCCCCCTCCCTCCCTCTCTCTCACAACCGACTCAACCGCCTCAAATGAGAGAATAGTACTCTATACATGGTGGATAA
>SEYY01016567.1:15000-18186 GCA_009176605.1 Armadillidium nasatum
ATATATATATATATATATATATATATATATATATATATATATATATTATATATATATAATATATATATATAATATATATTATATATATATAATAATTTTAAAAAAAAAAAAAAAAAAATTTTTCAAAAAAAAAAAAAAAAAAAAAATGAATAAAATAAAAATAAAAATAAAAATATATAAATAAAAAATAAAAAAAAAAAAATATAAAAAACTAAAATTTTAATAATTTAAATTAAAAATTTTAAATTTTTAATTTTAAATTAAAGATTTAAATTTTTTTTTTTTTATTTTTTTTTTTTTCATCCATAAACAATTTCAAAACTTTATTACACTGAATAAAACAAAAAAAAAACAAAACAATAACTTGTATCATTAATGGACGACAGCATCCTTTATTCAGAATGTTAAAACATTATAAGGAAAATAAGTCATCTGGGTTTTGTTTCATTCCACCGGCAGCACCGGCAGCACCGGCAGCACCGGCGTGTTTTAAAGATGTGCAAGTCCTCTCCGACTTGCGTGCAGCGTGCAGCGTGCACTATGGACCCAATTTAAAACATTTTAACAATGAAAATGAATTTGCAGAAGGAGCAAAGGTTATTTGCTCTCTTTACGAGAGAATAGAAAATCTGAACTCTTCGGAAGAGATATGAAAGGATACATCTTTTAAAGAAGATAAACTAAAGATCCTGAAGAGCATTAAAAGAGAGGGAGGACTCAGATTGGGGAATGAAAGAGCAAGAATAGGGGGGGGGGAAGAGAAGAGGTGGAGAGAGAGAGAGAATAAGAAGAAGAAACTTGACAATGGATAAACTGAATAAATAGTGAAGGATTAGATTAATACCTAAAAGAAAAGAAAAATAGAAAATAAAACCGACAGACCAAGAGAGAGAGAGAGAGAGAGAGAGAGAGAGAGAGAGAGAGAGAGAGAGAGAGAGAGAGAGAGAGAGAGAGAGAGAGAGAGAGAGAGAGAGAGATACTAAAATTGAGAACTACAAAAACCAACGGAAAAAAACAGTAAAAACAAATATAAAATAAAAACAAAAAGAGAAAACAAAAAAAGACGAAGAAAACGAGACCAATAGAGAAGAAAATAGAAGAAACAAACCCTTGTTTAAAGGGAGACATTTTTATTTATTTTTATTTTTAAAAAAAAAAAAGTTTTTTACCGATTTTTCTTCGCAAAACTTCAGAAATTTTCTTTAATGGATGAATAACGGCGATGAATACGAAAATTGCGTCCTTTATCTCAAGATATTTGTCATTTATTCCCATTTCTCTAAAACATAACAACCATAGTTATATATATATATATATATATATATATATATATATATATATATATATATATATATATATATATATATATATATATATATATATATATATATATATATATATATATATATATATAATTAATACCTCAATGTTTAAAGTTTGATGTACGGGGAATCGAACCCTGGCCCTATAGCATGACACGATAGAGTGTTACCTCCACGCTATGACGGTACAAAGAGAAATCGCGAAGAGAAGGCTCATGAATATCAATCCATGCAGACCAACTCCAAGGTTCCCTTCCGACCGCGCTCGAACGTGGGGCAACAGGCCAGAACTAGGTGGGTGGCTTTGGAGCAACTGATTTTCTTTTATGATTTTTCTCGTATTTTTTGGGGCAGAAAAAATCTTGGTAGTTTTCAATTCTTCAAAAATTCAGTTCTTTAATCTATCTATTCAACATAATTTTTCACTCATTTATAATATATACTGCCCAAAAAAACACAACTGTTTACATTCCACTTGGTATTTCTTTTCTTTGTGATATTTCTTGAAAATACCACATTGTCTCTCTTATTAAAAACAAGCTTCTAAGTGGTTGGGCACTTTGGCAGCTTTTTCGGAACACCCTGTTTCTTTGTTTTGTATGAGGACGTTGTTTTTCATGTTTAGTATACGTTGGATATTTGGGGTGGTTTCGTACATTTTAGAATGATGATACCTTCTTCCTTTCTTCCTCGCCTCCCTTGAATATTCTTTACAAGAAATTGCGCATTTTTAACTCTACTCCCAATTCAGTATTTCGATATCGTGCTTCATTCAAAATAATGATATTTTTTCAAACTACGTACTAACTCTCACAGATCCACCTAACATCTAACCTTTTCAAACTACAAAATTGCTAGGATTTTCTCCATATCAACTCTCCTATTCTCACTGATTCTCTCCAGTCTCCAAAGAAACTCGGACTATCGTATCACTCACATTATACTATTGTTGTTACAGCTGACGCTGCCCTTCTAAACTCTCGAGTCGCATATCTTCTCCATCGAGAAGGGTTTGCGAGACTCGTCGTCAGTTTATAACTTTATCCGTTCTCTGACCCTCTATGCTCATTCTTTCGTAGGTTTTACTAAAAAAAAAAAAACTTTAGCACTCTTCTTTCTTTTCTATTTTCATCGTTTCCATTGACTTTCCACACATGCAAATAATGTGTATAAATCAACAATGAGCTTTTAGAACTTAATTAAATTTTCCCTTTTTTAATTCTTTAATGTTGGTCTACATATTTCCTCCACAAGAGTGACACAATTATATATATATATATATATATATATATATATATATATATATATATATATATATATATATATATATATATATATATATATATATATATATATATATATATATATATATATATATATATATATTATATATATATATATATATATATATATATATATATATATATATATATATATATATATATATATATATATATATATATATATATTATATATATATATATATATATATATTATATAAAGAGAAATAGAGTAGCCATTGTTCTAAAATATCCAATCACAGGGGGAGGACGTAGCTCCATCCAAAGTGACGTAAGTGCCCCCTACTGGGTAACACCCGAGGAATGTTGGGCTGAGCTGGCCCATTCCGTTTCCCTTCCTTGCCCTTTGGTTCGTTTCATTTCGCTTTTTATCTTCTCAGAAGATCTGTAGTGTACCCTCAACCCATATTGGAGTGCTTATGCTCCCACTGCCTCCCCTTCCCTTTTACATATGTACTGGACAATGTTACAAACGCTTACTCGTGCATTTCCTTACCGAATAAAAAAAATAAAATTACGAAATTTAAAGCTGCCTCGGAGATATTTGGGGGGGGGGGCGGCAT
>SEYY01016570.1:0-2500 GCA_009176605.1 Armadillidium nasatum
TATATATATATATATATATATATATATATATATATATATATATATATATATATATATATATATATATATATATATATATATATATATATATATATATATATATATATATATATATATATATATATATATATATATATATATATATATATATATATATATATATATATATATATATATATATAATATATATATATATATATATATATATATATACTATATATATATATATATATATGTATATAGTTGATTAAAGCAACGTAAATTTTGCCTAGCATGGCTTCTTCAATTTTAAAATGCTTCATTATAAAGTTAAAAGTTTGATATTCATCGCCATTCAAAGAGCGCATCTCAATCATCTATTTTCATAAAGTAAAATGCTTTAGATGGATACTAAGGCGAAAGTACTTTCAAATATTATTATTATTATTATTATTATTATTATTATTATTATTATTATTATTATTATTATTATTATTATTATTGAAATATAGTGTTAATATTATAAATATTCGAATTTTACATCAAATTTGTGTACAATGTTTAAATTAAGTATATTAAATTTTTCACTAAATTTGCTTATTAAGCTGAATATAATATATTCAATTTTTATATCAAATTTACAAATTTAATTCTATATTACAGTTAATATATTCGATTTTTATATTAAATTCTCATAATACTTTTAAATTGAATTTATTCCATTTATAAATTAGATTTGTTCAATATATTGAAATTGAAAATATATTCGAATGTTATTATGAATTGCAATTTACTTTTGATTGAATATATTTGTTTTTTTTATTATTATTAAATTGTTTGCTACTCTCCGTAAAGATGAACAATAGCTTAAAAGATCAAGGAACAATGGTGATGTAGAGAAATATTAGTCTCAAAACACTCATCATTCCTAGAAGTGATTTAATGAGAAACACAGTTTAGTCTTTCCAAGAAAACTCACTAGTAAAAAGAATCAAAAAAAAGAAAATCAAAGACAAGCAAAAAAAAAGTGATTTGTGTGTGTGTGTGTGTGTGTGTGTGTGTGTGTGTTTCAAGTTCTGTGGTTCTGTGGAAGGTTACAGAGGGATATATGTAAATATTTAAAAGGAATATCTGAAGCGAAGGAAATAATCATTCTACTGGTAGTCAAAAAAGTACAACCTCATGCCCAAATAGTTAGCAGTATTGAAGTGATAAAAAAAATTTTAATGACAAGGGTTGGTGACAATCCAGCTAAAGACTCGAAGAGAAAGAATATGATTAAAAGATAAGAATGTAAAATAGAAGTATTCCAGAGAAAGAAAGAGTTTAATTAATAGAGAAGTCAGTATTGGGAATAAAATGAAAGTCACTATGTGAGCGATCAAACAATTGAATTTCTGAAGAATAAGAGTGAAGTCAGAAGGAAGAGAGGGGGTGTTCAACAAGATAAAAATTAGGATATATTTAGAGAATGTTTAAAACATTAATAAAGAAGGAAGATTGGGAACCAATACAAATCAGCAATTCCTCGTCTGCACAACCTTCATTATCAGAGGTCCTAAACTATCAAAAGATGAGGAAAGAAGATGAGAGAGATTAATGACTGAGGAACTATCTTCGGAAGTCATAACTCTTGACTTTTAAATGGTTAGCTTTTATAAAACAAAAGAATTCATACTTAAGAAATGGTGAATGCAGAATATGAAAGAATCAAATTATGATTTTCTGTATGCATATGATTTTAGTTTCTCTAACCTAACCTAAAAAACAATAAAAGGGGAGGTAACTGAAAAACCCCCCTCCCGCCTAAAAAAAACACTCCTGCGTAAAATGTACTGTATAACCACTGAGCACTGATGCTTAACTAAAAGTTATATACGTCTAGTAGGTATAGTAGTATGTGCATCAATTTCGACTGGGCCAAAACGATCCCCATATATATATATATATATATATATATATATATATATATATATATATATATATATATATATATATATATATATATATATATATATATATATATATATATATATATATATATATACTATGGCATTTTAAAGAAATATTAAAATTTATTTCAAAAGGTTTTTCCAATAGATGTACTAATGATAAACATTCATTTTTGAAAAAAGAATTTTTATATAAGGAATTTTTTTTTCAGTCTTTCTAAGCGTTTGAGTTATGAAAACATTAATAATAATGAATAATAATAATAATAATAATAATATAATAATAATAATAATAATAATAATAATAATAACAATAATAATAGCAAAATTAATAAAATTTAATTAATAATAATAATACCAATAATAACAATAATATTAAAAGTCATAAAGGTATTATTACTAATAATGAAAATAAAAATCATAGTAATAACAATAATGAATAATAATAATAATGATAATAATAATAATAATAATAGTAATAGCAATAATATTGAAAATAATAATTTAAATTATTAAACATAGTGTTCTTCATAAACACTAGATGTTTATTGTATATTTCGATTTAACTA
>SEYY01016570.1:15000-17500 GCA_009176605.1 Armadillidium nasatum
ATATATATATATATATATATATATATATATATATATATATATATATATATATATATATATATATATATATATATATATATATATATATATATATATATATATATATATATATATATATATATATATATATATATATATATACAATGTACATCACCTTAATAATGAATAGTACCTTTTAAAAAAAAAATTTAAACCTTATAATTTATAGGAATTATTATTATTTATTAAAATATTTCATGATATTACCATTTTTGTTATTTTTATTATTATTTTATTATTGCACTGTAATTATTATTATAATTTTCAATATAATTATTATTTTTGTTAGTTATAATTATTATTATCATTGTTACTTTTATCTTTATTATTATCATCATTATTATTAAAATTATTATTATTGTGCTGCTAAAATTATTATTATTATAAAAACCATAAGAATTTTCGGTATAGCAAAAATTTTTAGACATTCTAAAACTTTGCTTCTTAGTCATGGTGAGACAGAGAGAGCAACCACCCATTAAATTTACATTTAAAAAAAAAAAAGCGACAAAAAGAACTGTAAACCAATGTGTGAAAAAATATGATCTTCTAGAGACCTCTAGGAGAAAGTATTATTTCTGTCATTTTGTATAATATTTTATAAGATAATAATAACTCTAGAAAAGAAATTGGAAGCGAATGCGTCAAGAAACATAATCTTCAAGAGAACTTTAGGAGAGAGAGTTTAGAGGGCAGTTGGAAGAAGATTCTAGTTCCACAGACAGTGCAATTCATATCCTGGCAGTGTGGTACCACCTGGAATCTATCATTTGTAAACAATACACCGAGAAACATGATCGTACCGAGAACTCAAAATAAGGAATTTAGGGGACAGATAATAATTGCTTTTCCTTTCAAACAGTTTGAAAATTGATCCAGGTAATGGATGAAGCAGAATATTGATGGCTATGATTTTCTCAAAACTCCAATGGTCCAAGAGCTTGTATCGTTTGATTAAGGTTCTAGTTTTCCACCCTCAGTATATGTGCATTACTTGATATATAACATGGGTAGAACTTGGTTGAACAGAGGTTAAACATTGGAAGTTTGTAGAATGAACTTCGAAATTTGTTACAATTTGAGGAAATGTTTTTTGTAAACCAGTCTCTAAAATTTCATACTTCTAAAGGAAAAAAATATCACAAATGACCGAGGGTTGCTAAGTGACTGTATATGACTAAATTCTATAATTTTCACCAAGTTAGGTAAATATCTGACATTTTCCATTTTGGCTACTACCCTCTGATTGTATAAAAACAAATATAAACTCTTTATATTGCACCATCCTTTTATATTTATTCCAATTTAAAAAAAAATAACATTTTATGAATTATAAAAAATAAGCAGGTCCCACTGGGATTCGAACCCAGGTCTCCAGGTTTAAAGCCTGGAATGCTAACCGCTACACCATGAGACCTTTAAGTTTTGTGGGAAAATAATTATATTTATGCAACAACAATTGTCAATTAATAGTTTAAATTTGAATAATTATACGAAAATTGTGGAGCTCAAAAAATACAAAAGAATATATATATATATATATATATATATATATATATATATATATATATATATATATATATATATATATATATATATATATATATATATATATATATATATATATATATATATATATATATATATATATATATATATATATATATATATATATATATATATATATATATATATATATATATATATATATATATATATATATATATATATATATATATATATATATATATATATATATATATATATATATATATATATATATATATATATATATATATATATATATATATATATATATATATATATATATATATATATATATATATATATATATATATATATATATATATATATATATATATATATATATATATATATATATATATATATATATATATATATATATATATATATATATATATATATATATATATATATATATATATATATATATATATATATATATATATATATATATATATATATATATATATATATATATATATATATATATATATATATATATATATCTTATTTCGCCATCTGCTCTTAGAAGTCCCTCTTCTGGAATGCTCAAAAAGATTATATTTTTCGGCTCGTTGGTTTCAGTGCCAGTCCTTGAGTTTTATTTAAACTCCCTGGGAGGGTTTTCATCCCTTTCAGTAGGGACTAGCACCTTCTCCATCTAACCTCTAAACACTTTCTCAAAGAGCTCTCCAGAAGATCATGCTCTGTGGTTTCCCATGCTGGTCCTTGAGTTGTTACAAGCAGTAAGCAATAATTATAGGGCCGTGTTGCTAGTTCTGACGTCCTTGCTTTTGACTATCCTCGCATGATCCAAGCCTGTCGCCTAATTATATATATATATATATATATATATATATATATATATATATATATATATATATATATATATATATATATATATATATATATATAT
>SEYY01016570.1:42500-47500 GCA_009176605.1 Armadillidium nasatum
AGAGTGTATGATAAATTGTGTCAAACGTCTTACTAAAATCCAAGAAGATACCTGCAACATAACTATTATTATGAAAAGTTTTGATTGCTACTGCATTAAACTTCAAGATCGCCTGTAAGGTATCCCATCCTTTCTCAAATCCATACTGATTTACTCGTAATATAATATTATTATCACCAAAAATATTTACACAGTATTAGGTGCAATAATTATATAATTTATCAAAACTATTCGATATAATTAATTGAATCAATATTGGTCAGTAGTTACTAACCATTGCCTTATCTCTAGATTTGTAAACTGTTAAAACTCTTTAACATTTAAGAATAACATGATAAACTTCACTTTCTACATTTACATTAAACAATGAACAAATAATTATCGAAATTATGTCAACTCTGTTTCAAAAAAATTCGTAGAAATGTCACAAATCACATTTCTCTTTTTTTTAACTTGAAGATAATATCATATACCTCCTTACTACTAGCGGGGAGTGAATAAAGAGAGGAGTTAGAGGAATTAATATGATGACAATACTCTCTGATTGGTGCTTCAAGTTCTTTTGCCATTGCGTATAGTTCAAGTCTACCGTGGCTTAAACGGTAGAGTGATTGACTCACGTACTTGAGGGCGCCGGTTCGATCCTACTTGGTGATCCTAGATATGAACTACCTAGAAAAGTTCCTCTCCTAGAATAGGGCAATGCTCGTGAGATGTGAACTTTTGAAAAAAATAAAAAATAAATGAAATAATTATATAATAATAATAATAATAATAATAATAATAATAATAATAATAATAATTGAAAGGAAAAATAAAAAACAAAAAATTTTCAAATAGAAGAAGATTAGTTACTCCAGAAAAGAAAAAAAGAAAATGGTGAAATTAGGAAATTGATAAATAAAAGAATTACTTTTAATTTTCTTGCAAAAATAAAAGAGTTATCCCCTTTATTGAAGAAAATGAAATCTAATTATAGCCGTTTTCTTTGATGATCTCAAAGAAAATGGGCTTCGTCTTTCATTTATTTTGCTAATAAATAGACGATATTAAAATAATGCGACAGTTTAATATATATATATATATATATATATATATATATATATATATATATATATATATATATATATATATTATATATATATATATATATATATATATATATATATATATATATATATAATATATATATATATATATATATATATATATATATAAAAAAACAGGAAGAGTTATTAGCCCTGTGAGAAGGTTCATCCGAGAATGAACTAAGAATTTCACGGGCCGACGGCAAACATCCGCCGGCTGGCCAAGCCTATCGCGAATGCCGACATTGATCCCATCAGCAGCAAGCATACCGATGATGTACTTATTATGCATAAGTGGGCTAAGCTAAGAGAAAGTGGGAGTAGCTCAAATTCCCCGCTCCGACCCTAGACCTCTCACTCGATCGACTGAGCCGCTTATATATATATATATATATATATATATATATATATATATATATATATATATATATATATATATATATATATATATATATATATATATATATATATATATTATTCAGTAATTGCAACAATATGAATAATAATAATATGATAAACCGTGGAATCTAATTTGTATACTTTATACTTCTAGCTGATGAGGATTCGAACCCAGGCCTCACAGATGGTTAAGACATTGCGTTAACCACTTCACCACTGATGGTACAAAAAGGAATCTGTCGGAACTGCTCCTGACGTATTGTCTAGGTAACAGTTCCTAAGGAATCCTCCGACCACACTTGGGAGTAGGGTTAGGAAGCCAGGATTCTATCCTCGTAGACCGCAGGTTTATATGTTATTCAGTAATTGCCACAATATGAATAATAATAATATGATAATCCGTGGAATTTAATTTGTATACTTTTTACTTCTGCTGATGAGGATTCGAACCCCGGCCTCTGAGATGGTAAGACAAACCGTGCTAGCCACTACACCACTGATGGTACAAAAAGAAATCAGTCGGAACTGCTCCTGACGTATCGCCTAGGTAACAGCTCCTAAAGAATCCTCCGACCACACTTGGGTGTAAGGTTAGGAAGCAAGAGTTCTGTCATATATATATATATATATATATATATATATATATATATATATATATATATATATATATATATATATATATATATATATATATATATATATATATATATATATATATATATATATATATATAGATTTAACAAAATGCAATTTTTGAAAGTTTTCAAACGTGAAAAGAGAAATTAAATGCAATATAAATAAAAATTTGAAAGTCACCCTTTAAAAGAAAACGAAAATTACGTTTTCTATGAATTTTAATCTTACGTCTGGCATGAAAAACAGAATGATTTTTTTTTAATGATTTTTTTTTAAAGAAAACTATTAAATAAATAATTGAAAAATATTTTTTTTTTTTTGGAAAATAAACACAAATGTTAAAAAAAAAAGAATTGTTTTAATGAGAATAAAATAAGAATGAAATTGTTTTTCTTCATATCCTAACAATAATAATTGTTTTTATGTAAATTTTGGGGTGAAAACGGTTGCTATGGTTACGAGTACTTCCTATGACTCAATGTCTTGTTTTATACATATATAAAAAGCATGTAATATTACTTTTTATAAAATAAATCCATAATATAATAATAATAATAATAATAATAATAATAATAATAATAATAATAATAATAATATAATAATAATTGCTCTAACATCCCTCCTTGAATGGGACTCTATCCGTGAGTGGTGGTGATGTGTAAAATAATAATAATAATATAATAATAATAATAATAATAATAATAATAATAATAATAATAATATTATTATTGATATATTATTAAAAGTAAAAAAAAAAAAAAAAAAAAAAAAAAAAAATAAAAAAAAATAAAATAAAATAATAATAATAATAATAATAATAATAATAATAATAATAATTATAAATTGCACGGATCTAAAAATTATTTTCTGTTCTAATTTAATTTTCTCAAAAATAATTCCGGAGAATAATTTTACAAATATAAATAAAATGAAAAATTATATTTCTTTGCTAACGCGTTTCGTTCACAAGTCTGAGAAATCTTCAGAGCTTGAAATTATAGCTGTGAATTAATTTACATAAACAATTAAATAAATTAACATTATAATAATTTTGATAAATTATTTCAAATAATATTAAGTTTTAGAGGTATAACATTGAATTTTATGTTAATTTCGGTTCTATAGCTTTTAATATAAAAAGCCTCTGTAACTTTAATTTTTAAGTCATATTTAAGATATAATACATTATCAATTAGTTTGACGTGTATACCAGGCGGTATATTTCCATTATCAAAATTTTGATTTTAAAATCTAGGAATGGATTACATTTTAATTTTGACCCTCATTGCCCTGATATTTACAAAAGGTCAATTGTTAAGAACCTTAAATATCTAGTTTACAATCTATGTTCTGATTGAAAATTCTTCGATGAAGGAGTTAGAAATATTAGACAAAATTTAATTAATTGCGATCACACTTTATCTATAACTGAAAATTTGATTAACAGAATTATTAATAAACTCTATAAAAATAACAAAAGCATCGAAAAGAACATTGAAAATAGTATAAAATTTTACTTTAAAACTTCAAACTCAGTTGATATTAATAAAGAGGAAAAGTGTCTACGAAACATATTAAAATCCCACATAAAACCTACAACCAATCAAAAATATCACAGTTAGATTGTATCATAAATCAAAGCAACTCTCGTTCTGTTTTTCTACAAGAGATACCTCGTCCGAAAGTCATTTTATATACCAATTTCTATGCCCAGAGACTGACTGTACGTCAATGTATATAGGATACACAACTAAAAGATTTTCAGACACAACGTATCAACATAGATTCAAACTAAGAAAGATTCAGGAGCATTTCAATACAGAACACGGAAAAATAACACTTCTAAATATATCACTCATATCAAAATTCTGTATATTTCGAGTGAAGCTCAAAAGTTAAAAATTGCAGAGGCTTTTTATATTAAAGACTTTAGACCCGACATTAACATTAAGTTTAATGTTATATCTCTTATACTTAATATTATTTGAAATATTTTATCAAAATTATTATAATGTTAATTTATTTTATTGTAATTTTATTTATATAAATTCATTCACTGCTATAATCTCAAGCTCTTAAGATGTCCTAAGTTTGTGGACGAAATGCTTAAGCAAAGAAATATAATCATTCATTTTATTTTATCTGTAAATTATTCTCGAGAATTATAACATTGAACAGAAAATAATTTTCAGATTCGTGGAAGAGAAATATATACAAATTATTAAAACAAAAGCTTATATAGAATTTCTTAAATAATAATAATAATAATAATAATAATAATAATAATAATAATAATAATAATAATAATAATAATAATAATAATAATAATAATAATAATAATAATAATAATAATAATAATATTAATCTTTTAATCTTTATTCATTTTTCCAGTTACAAAGTTAGAGAAAAAAAAAATCGTGTACTTTATATGTATTAATATATTACTGAAATGGGTTTCATGGGGGACGGATTCGTTCTTTGATAATAATAATAACAATAATAATAATAATAATAATAATTTTAATAATAATAATAATAATAATAATAATGATAATAATAATGATCTAAAAAATCAATAACTTTATAGTAAATTTTCTTATTGAAGAAGAACCAAGTTTGGAAAAATGATATTAAAGACATCAAATTTTTCTCCCCATTTATCGAAATTCCTCCCCCTCCCCTCCCCTCCCCTCCCCTTCCACTTCACCCTCCCCTTCCCCCAAATCTCCTTTTTTCTCCTTCCCCCAAGCCTCACCTTTTCTCCCTTTTCCCCATAAAATAAGGGAGAAAACCTCAATATTAAGTTTTAAATCACGGAATATGGGTCTTTACTTATAGTAAAAGCATTCATTATCTTTCAGTTGTGAATAATTGCTA
>SEYY01016570.1:65000-77500 GCA_009176605.1 Armadillidium nasatum
TATATATATATATATATATATATATATATCACTGGTAGGCAAAGGCCGAATTCCTACCAATTTTCATCAGAATTGGGAAATCTCTCTCTCTAAAAAAGGGACAAATTAAAAGCTAACAATCCTTGATACACTGCGTTTGAAGTTGTACAACTTCAAAGGAAGTTATATGTAAGAATATATGTAGAGATTGAGCAAGTGGTCATAGCGAAAGACAATAGAGAGTGCGATGAGAGCAAGAGGAGAATGGAGAGAGTTAGTGAGTGAAACACTTGAAAAGACGAAAAGTTATGAGAGATGTATGATATAGTTATATAATATATATATATATATATATATATATATATATATATATATATATATATATATATATATATATATATATATATATATATATATATATATATATATATATATATATATATATAGGAGAATGAAAAGTTCATAAAAATTTATATATTGAGAATGAATAACTTTATGAAAATTCTTTGCAAAAAAATCCAAGAGTCCAATCAATAAATAATACTGCATCTTCTAAATATTTATTCCCTGGCACTGTGCCATGGCTCCAACATTTGACAATAATGTTCTGGCACCCTTACCCCAACTCAATCCCCAGTGCTAAATCTCCCTTTAAATATATATATATTTTTTTTAAAAAATATAAATATTACTATTTTATTCCAACCAACTAATTCTTTTATGCAGACTGTGGTAAAAGGATTCGTTATTCTCGCATCGTAAAGGAAAAAAATATCTTCCACTAATACTGCGAGCTTTTATTGGTGACATATTGTTGAACTTATTCCTTCTTTTATGCACTTGTATCTCCTTCACCACCTTCTCCCCTTCTCCCCCTCCAAAAAACCCAAGGACTTCCCTTACAGTTCACTGTAATACAAAAAGAACTTACTATCCCCTACTTCTTCCCTATTCCTAAGACCCAAGTCACTTCCCCTACAATCCGCAGTAACATAACTCCAAACATCTCCTTTCCCTTACCAAAGTGTCAAACCCCCAAAAGCAATGTCACTCCTCCTGCGGTCCCTAAGATACAAAGGACTTCTAATCCACTGTAATACTCTCGTTAAATGCATTTGTCGAAGTGTTGCTTCGAATACGTCGTTTGCTTTGTCGATTGGTAGCGAGGGTTGGAGTGGCGTCAACGAGGCTCGAATAAATAGCATTTCCTTAAGCTTATCGTAAATTATATATATATATATATATATATATATATATTATATATATATATATATATATATTATATATATATATATATATATATATATATATATATATATATATGGTGTGAGAGAGAGAGAAAACAAAAGGAGAAACAGAGAGAATTTTATTCAACCAGAGAACAGAATGAGAAATAGACAAGCAATGCCAAATACAACATAAAATAAATAAGAAGGAGAGAGAGAGAGAGAGAGAGAGAGAGAGAGAGAGAGAGAGAGAGAGAGAGAGAGAGAGGAGAGAGAGAGAAAGAGAGAGCGAGAAAGAATGAGAGACAGTTGCATTGAACAGAAGGAAAGAGAAAGAGAGAGAAAGAGAAAGAAATAGAAGAGTAAAAAAAAGAGAAAGAAAAGAAAAAAAAGAGGAAAAAAAGAAAAAAAGAAGAGAGAGAAAAAAAAAGAAAGAGAGAGAGAGCATAGAATCAGATAGGCAGACCAAAAATAAGCAGACTTTTTTATTATTTATAAATTACTATCTTTAATATTTTAAATTTTTTTAAAAAAAAAAAAAAAAAAAAAAAAAAATTTCAAATTTTTTTTTTTTTTTTTAAATATTTTTTTTTTTTTTTAATTTTCGTTTCAGTCATTTATTTCTTCGTACCTGTTGATGACGTCATAGTTTTTCTGATTCTGAAGCTGCAGACGAAGTTCTACATTAATGCTTAATTAAATTTATTCTTCTTTTTTAACAAATTTTATTCGGCATTACTAATTAAATTTTAATCACAAGCACACATAGTCTCTCATTCTTTCTCTCTCTCTCTCTCTCATACACATAAACACATATATATACACACGCACACACACACACACACACACACCACATATTTATATATATATATATATATATATATATATATTATATATATATATATATATATATATATATATATATATATATATATATATATATATATATATATATATATATATATATGTATATATATATATATAATATATATATATATATATATATATATATATATATATATATATATATATATATATATATATATATATATATATATATATATATATATATATATATATATATATATATATATATATATATATATATATATATATATATATATATATATATATATATATATATATATATATTATATATATAATATATATAATATATATATATATATATATATATATATATATATTTTATTATATATTATTACCATTACTATTATTATTAGTGTTATTATTAGAAGTAGTAGTAGTAGTAGTAGTAGTAATATGTAGAGTACGAAAATAATATTTCCATCAAATTTATTTTCTGAAATTATATCATTATTCAATATTGAAATTCTTTTCATTTAATCAATAAAAACTAATAAAATCTTTAGTAACCAATATATTAATTTATATTATATTATATTATTTATATTTTATTTATATTTATATTATTATATTTATTATATTATATTATATTATATTATATATATATTATATTATATATTATATTATATTATATTATATTATATATATATTATATATTATATACTTATATATTTTATATTATAATAAAAATTAAAAATAATATATATTAATATATATTATATTATATTATTTATATTTATATTATATTATATATATTATATATTATATTATATTATATATTATATATTATTATAATTATTATATATTATATTATATTATATATATTATTATATTATATATTTATATATTATATTATATTATATTATATTATATTATATTATATTATATTATATTATATTATATATATATTATATTATATTATATATATTATACTATATTATTTTATATTATATTATACTATATTGTTATTATATTTTATATTATATTATATTATATTATATATTATATTATATTATATTATATTATATTTATATATATTATATTATATTATTTATATATATTATATATTATTTATTTATAAAAATATTATATTATATATTATATTTATTATATTATATTATTTATTTATTTTTATATATTTTATATTATATTAATCCTTCTATATTATATTATATTATATTATATTATATTATATTGTATTATATTATATTATATTACAATGTATTTTATAATATTTTATTATTTTTGTTTTTTTAATAATGAACAATTGTCAAAATATTTATTAGTTGAGTGTTGCTAAAAAGTCGTTCGGTCATCCCTTTATCTCTAATGGTATGCAATTAAGAAACTAATCAATTATTTATTGTTATTATTATTATTATTATTATTATTTTTATTATTATTATTATTATTATTATTATTATTATTATTATTATTATTATTATTATTATTATTATTATTATTATTATTATTATTATTATTATTATTATTATTATTATTATTATTGTTTCTATTAATATTGTTACTATTATCTTTCATTATTATTATTTATTATCGTTATTGTTTTCATTATTAGTACTGTCATTACTATTTTATTATATATGTGGTAGATATTCGTATAATTCTAGCGACATCATACACAAATAGTAATGCTGTAGTATTTTCTAGTATTACTGTTGGGGATGGTATCTATAATTATTATTATTATTATTATTATTATTATTATTATTATTATTATTATTATTATTATTATTATTATTATTAATATCTTTTTCATTTGTTTTTGTTATTTTTGCCATTATTTCATTATTGTTACCATTATTAGCTATTATCATTATCACAATTAATTGATACAATTATCGGTATTATTATTTCTTGATTTATTATAACTATTATTAATATTATTTGCTATTTCTATATTTATTATTGCTCATTATATTTTATGCATCATATTTGTATATTAATGGTTATTAATATGTATTGATGAACTATTTATCAACTAAAGTTTGGGGTTCAGTGGAAACCAATGTGTATCCCCTTAGTAGCCCCTTTTCAGAGTAATGTACAACTAACTAATTATTAATATTGTATCTAGTAGAATAGGACCTACTGAAACATTGTATAATTTGCAATTGTACCTCTGAATAAATATTGAAATTGAAATTGAAATTATTATGATCATCATTATTACAATTATTTTGATTGAAATTGTTAATAATATTATTATTTTTAATATTATAATATTAATATTGTTATTGTAAAAATTATAAATGTTTTCTTAATAGTAATTTTTAAATTATTATTATGGCTATTATGATCTTTATTATTATTATTATTATTATTATTATTATTATTATTATTATTATTATTATTATTATTATTATTATTATTATTATTATTATTATTATTATTATTATTATTAATAAGTTCATTGCAATTATTATTATTATTATTAGTAGTAGTAGTAGTAGTATAATAATTTCTTACTATTATTATTACTATTGTTATTATTTCTTTCAAATTTATTTTTATTTGCATAATTTCATCATTATTATTAACTCTTTTTATTTTATAATTTTTATTACTTATTATTATCACTAATATTGTTTTTAATAAAATTATTGTGAACATTATTATCATTATTCTTATCACCATTATAATATCATAGGAAAATAATAGTAATAATAGTAATAATAATAATATTTTTTAAAAAATAATCATAGGAAAGTAACAATATTAATAATACTAAGTATTATAATAATTGCTATATTATGAATTATTTTGTTATTAGTATTTTATTCATTTTTCAATTTAAATAATTACTATCATCTTAATTTTATTGACTAACTTTATTATTATTATTATTATTATTATTATTATTATTATTATTATTATTATTATTATTATGCTATCATTTTCATTAGTATATTTATTATTTTTATTATTATTGTTTTTATTTTCATTATTTTTATTATTACTATTTTATTGCCATTATCGTTATTATTCATAATTATTATTATTATTATTATTATTATTATTATTATTATTATTATTATTATTATTATTATTATTATTATTATTATTATTTATTATTATTATTATTATTATTATTATTATTATTATTATTATTATTATTATTATTATTATTATTATTATTATTATTATTATTATTATTATTATATCAATCATTTTTATTATCATTATTATTATCATTATTATTATTATTATTAGTAGTAGTAGTAGTAGAAGTAGTAGTAGTAGTAGTAGTAGCAGTAAAATAACTCAATTATAAAATCATTATTTCCCTTAAATTGCAATTATATAAGTAATACAAAATTGAAGCAAATACAATTGCAATATAAATGAGGATAATTATATATAAATTATATAATTATATTTTCAATTATATAAGCTGCATAAAATCGATACACCAAATGAAAATTCAATTGTTCTTCCTTTTAATTTCCCACAGGTAAAATATTCCATTATCTTTAAGTCTCAAGACTGAATATAATATTCTATAATATTTAATTGAATATTTTATTTTTTATTATTATTATTTTTTTTTTTTTTTTTTTTTTTTTTTTTTTTTTTTTTTTTTTTTTTATATTATTAATTATTAAAAATTATTATTAATTATTATTATTATTATTATTATTATTATTATTATTATTATTACTATTTATTATTATTATTATTATTTATTATTATTATTATTATTATTATTATTATTATTATTATTATTATTATTATTATTATTATTATTATTATTATATATTATTATTATTATTATTAATATTATTTAATTAATTATTCATTTAATACATTATGCTGAATTATATATATATATATATATATAATATAATTTATATTTTATTTTACTCCATTAAATATCAAATTATATTTTATTTATTATATTATTTTAAGTTAAATTATATTACATTATATTGCATATAATATTTAATATTATTTTATATTAAATTATTCAATATAATATTATTTAATATTTTATTACATTATCTTATTCAAAAATAAATTTTGTTACATCATATTGCATTATATTGCGCAAAATATGTTATCTATATTAATATTAAGCTTGGACTAGGTTCATTTTGCGCGGTACACTATTAAGTAGCTTCACATTGTATATATATATATATATATATATATATATATATATATATATATATATATATATATATATATATATATATATATATATATATATATATATATATATATATATATATATATATATATATATTATATATATATATATATATATATATATTATATATATATATATATATATATATATATATAATATTATATATATATATATATATATATATATATATATATATATATATTCTTTAAATAAAGTAAATGAATTATAAACAATTTAAATTTATTAAAGTATTTTAAAATTTTTTTTTAATTTTATTAAAAAAATTAATAAAAAAAAAAAAAAAAATATATATATATATATATATATATATATATATATATATATATAATATATATATATATATATATATCCTCCACTCCACCTTCACATACACTTCTGCCTCCGTCTCCACCTCCACCTCCACCTCCACCTCCACCTCCACCTCCATCCACCTCAGAATTCACTTCTGCCTCCGTATCAACATCCACATCCACCTACACCTACAACAAGAACATCTGCGTATTGGCGTCTTCCTATCAATATTCATTGTGGGTAAGCATTATCGAATCTCTTGCAAATTTAATGTCATTTGTAAATAGGAAGCAGGAATAAACTGTGGGTCATTGTAGTGTCTTAGAAACCATCATCAAAATTATAATCTTGAAGAGTATTCGTCAACTTTTGAGGGTTTATTCTCGTTGCGCATGAAAAGGGTAGAGTTGATGTTCGTAGAAGGTTTTTCATACTGTCGTAAATTAAAAATAAAACGTTCTGTAATTGTTTTATTCTCTGTTACACGTTGTTCAACAATGGTGTAAAGCGCATACTTCTACACTTATGGTTTGCGGATTATGGTATAGTACCACAATAGGTGACTAGACGTCCAAAGTGTACCAAACTCCTGAGAGGATGGTGGGTTATCGCAAACTCTGTTTTCGCAGAATATTATCGAGTCTGGTAGATTTCAGCATGCAGCCGACTAACCAAATTCGAATTCATAAAAGGTTATAGATTCACAAAAATACATATCATCCAACTACTACGTACTACGAGACCGGATCTTAGAGAACGGTAAACTGAAAGTTTGCTTGATCTAGTTATCCACGACACGTAACGTAGGGTTTAATTGGTGGTTTTCCACTTCCAAATCTGTGAAAAAGAACTTCAACATGAGTTTAAGATTTGTTGGTGATCTTTCACAAAGATGCGTATTTGTGCTTCGAATCACTCATTGTTGTTTCGGTTGGTATCCATAGTAACTTGCGATAGGCTAACTGTAATACAGGTTACAGGGTAATATTCCAATTATGGAGTTGGTACGAATTTCAAGATGCTGTAACTATTGAACTGTGCATTTTAGAACCCTTGTTTGTACAGATTTCTTTCGTAATTGGAATCGTTCTTCATCCACGGGTGCGGTTGCGGTTGCTGGTGCGAGTGCGGATGAGGGTGCGGGTGCTAGTTTGGATAAGCAATTTTAAAACAATATATATATATATATATATATATATATATATATATATATATATATATATATATATATATATATATATATATATATATATATATATATATATATATATATATATATATATATATATATATATATATATATATATATATATATATATATATATATATATATATATATATATATATATATATATATATATATATATATATATATATATATATATATATATATATATATATATATATATATATATATATATATCTTGAGTATGAATTCTAATAAGTGAATATTACTTATACATTCCTTAGATTAAACAAAAAAGAAAGAAAGAAAGAAAAGCAAAGTCAAAAAAAAAAAAAAAAAAAAGGCGTCTTTTTATCTCGACAGAAGATGAAATTCCAGAGTTCATTAAAGTTTCCCCTTTCTCGAACTCGCGTTTTCTATTAAAGAAAATGACACGTCGGAAGGAAAACTAAAGAAGATTTTTAGGACACGAAAAATGAAACATTATTTCACTTTCTTTGAAAAAAGGGTAAAAAAAAAAAAAAAGGGAAAAAAGGGTAAAAGAAAATAAAAGGTAAAAATACCATTTCAAAATGGTTATAATTATAAAAAAGAAAAAAAATAATATTCTTTTTTTTGTTTTATTATATTATTAACACGAAATAATTTTAAAAATTGTAAAAAATAAAATGTTTTAAAGAAAATTGAAATAAAATAACTACTTTTCAGTTGTTCTTTTTTTTTTAATAATAATATATGATAATAATATATAATAATAACAATAATAATATACGATAATAATATATAATAACAAAAATAATGCTAATAATAATAATGATAATAATAATAATAATAATAATAATAATAATAATAATAATAATAATAATAATAATAATATAATAATAATAATAATAATAATAATAATAATAATAATAATAATACTATAATAATAATTAATAATAATAATAAATAATAATAATAATAATAAAAATAATAATAATAATAATAATAATAATAATAATAATAATAATAATAATAATAATAATAATAATAATATTAATAATAATAATAATAATCTTATAATAATTAATAATAATGATAATAAGAATATACAATACTAATAATAATTAATAAAAAGTATGTCAACCTATAATAATAATAATAGATAATAATAATAATAATAATTAATAGATAATAACTAATAATAATAATACCATTATAATAATTAGTAGTTGACAATTATAATAATAATAAATAATAATGATACTAATAATGAAAATAAAATGATACCAATAATAATAGTAATAATAAAATTAAAATGATAATAGCAATAATAATAAATAATTAATAATAATATAATAAAATAATAAATAAAATATTTAAATAATAATAATCTGATTATAATTATAACCATAATATAATAATAATAATAATAATAATAATAATAATAATAATAATAGTAATAATATAATAATAATAATAATAATAATAATAATATAATAAAAAAAAATAATAAAAAAAAAAAAAAAAAAAAAAAAAAAAAAAAAAAAAAAAAAAAAAAAAAAAAAATAAAAATAATAATAATAATTAATAATAATAATAATAATAATAATAATAATAATAATAATAACAATAATATAATAATAATAATAATAATAATAATAAATAAGTAAAAATAATAATAATAATATCATTAGTAATAATAATGAATAATAATAATAATAATAATAATAATAATAATAATAATAATAATAATAATAATAATAATAATAATAATAATAATAATAATAATAATAATAATAATAATAATAATAATAATAATAATAATAATAATAATAATAATAGTTGTAATAAGAACTTTTTTGTTAATAATGATAATAGTAATAATGATAATAACAATAATTTCGCTAATGATAATAATAATAAATAATAAAACTCTTTTCCTCAAATATAACCAAATGATAAATCAAATAATAAGTGATTTCTCTACCTCCGAAAATATTTTCCAGGATGGTAAAAATTATTAATTAAATTCCATCATCTAAATCTTCCTCAACAGACATATTTCTCTCCTCAAACAGGGTGTCCCAAAGTGCAATCTAATTCCATAATTGGAGGTTTATAGTCCACAGGGTGGTTCAAAATGTGTAGATGAGGATTTCTCTTCTTAGAGATTTTTCTGTGAATATCATATCCCTTCTAAGGGTGAAGGGAAACAATTTCAAATCAAGACCCTTTCTTTAGTCCTTTGAAGTCATATTCTATTTGCAAAACAACAAAAAACTAAACCATTAAAAGTACTTCCGATTTTACCCTCGGAAACTTGAGATTTTATCCCCTCTGAGTACATTTTGTTTTCCTCTTGTAAACTTCTGCAATAAGGAATTTTAACACAGAAATAATAAAAAGAGAGTTTTTTAATTCTGGGCGTACTTGAAATTGAGTTGTTAGAACACTGCAAAAAATTGTCCTAACGAATCGTTGGGACAAGTGGCAAAAATGTCACAGTTAAATTTTTAATAGAGAAATGACATATCAAGCATTAGATAACCCCATGACAGATTTATTTTCAAATATGAAAATAACTGAAAAAATTGCTGTGACATTTTTGCCACTTGTCCCAACGATTCATTGGGACAATTTTTGCAATGTAGTAGTGAAAAAGTGGATTTTTGTTTTTTTTTTAAATAAAAGTTCAACTTCACACGGGCACAGCCCTTCTCGATCGTATATTTATGATTAGAACCATTTGAGAAGAGTTTAACAGCCAGTTCATTTTCTTTTATAGTTCACATCTCACGGGCATTGCCCTATTCTAGGAGAAGAACTTTTCTAGGTAGTATATAACTAGGATCCTCAAGTGGGATCGACCAGGTGCTCTCAAGCACGTGAGTCAATCACTCTACCGTTTGAGCCACGGTAGAGCTGTCGTTAAAAAGTTTATTGAACACTTTATATTTGTGTAACCTTTTAAATCCTTTAAAACATCAAGGAAATCTATTTTATATATATATATATATATATATATATATATATATATATATATATATATATATATATATATATATATATATATATATATATATATATATATATATATATATATATATATATATATATATATATATATATATATATATATATATTGGATTTAAAAGGTATTAGTGATGTTATATCTATCCGGAGTAAATTGAATTGAAAATCTTTAGAGAAGAGAGAGAGAGAAAGAAAGAAAGAGAGAGAGTGAGAGAGAGAGAGAGAGAGAGAGAGAGAGAGAGAGAGAGAGAGAGAGAGAGAGAGAGAGAGAGAGAGAGAGAGAGATAGCGTCAAAATTTTCTGGAAATTGAACCTTTTAAATACTATTTCAATTTAATCAATGCACCTTTAATGTTTATTTCGGTTCAAATTATTTTTCAGAATTTCATGTTTAAGAAATTGTTTCAAAATTTTTGATAACCAAAAAAAAAAAAAAAAAAATTTTTTAGATTTATCAAAAATAATTTTCCAATTTTTTTTTTTTTTTTTTTTTTTTTTTAAAGATCATGTTACGTACAGTACAATTTATATAATTCAGGTTCAATTTTCCCCAATCATATAGAGGATTTTGTCCTGTTATAGGAGAGAGATCTCTAGAAAAAAAAAAAAAAAAAATATATATATATATATATATATATATATATATATATATATATATATATATATATATATGTGTGTGTGTGTGTGTGTGCTTGTGTGTGTGTTATGTGTGTGTGTTTGTGTGTGTGTGTGTGCATCAAAGAGTGTTCTGAAATTTTAAACAAATTTTGAATCAAGTGTGAAAATAAAAGCGCAGCAAATATTGACCAAATCAAACTCGGAATTATTCATGGCGAAATTAAGTCATTAGGTTCAAATATATATATATATATATATATATATATATATATATATATATATATATATATATATATATATATATATATATATATATATATATATATATATATATATATATATATATATATATATATATATATATATATATATATATATATATATATATATATATATATACTATGACCTTTTGTTAATAAGATTATTTCAAGAGGAAAATATTATTTAAAATGAAGCCATTGGAATAAGTGAATAATAATATCTCTAAATTTTTATTAGCTTGAAATTATGAAACTCAACTCTGAATATAAATTTTTTTAATTATTATTAATTAATTTTAATTAATTTTATTACTAGTCTGCTACATGACATTGCTAGTTGCATAAGAACTGTTTAATACATGTTTAATACATGTATGAAATGTGTAGTTTAGGTATCTTTCTTTCACACACACTCTCTCTAGAGAAGGTGGAGTCTAGGGCATTTCGTCTCATCAACTCTCCTGCTCTTACTAACTCTCTTCAATCTCTTTCTGCCCGTCGAATTGTTGCGTCACTCTCTCTTTACTATCGCTATTACAATGGACACTGCTCTTCTGAACTGTCTCGTCGCATACCTCCTCCTCTGAGAAGGGCTCGTGCGACTCGACTTTCCACACAGTCTCATCCTTTCTTTGTCCAACTCTCTGACCCCAGACTTAACCGCTATGCTCTGTCCTACATGTACTCTACTGGTAAAGTCTGGAACACACTCCCTTCTTCTATTTTTCCAACTTCCTATGACTTACACACCTTTAAACGTTCGTGTTATCGGGACATGTCGGCCTTTAAGTTTGACCAACTTCCGTCTTTTCCCCAACTCTGGTGGAATTTTGGTAAGGCCTCTGGCCTTT
>SEYY01016570.1:92500-95000 GCA_009176605.1 Armadillidium nasatum
ATCAGGACCATCAGGACCATCAGGACCATCAGGACCATCAGACCATCAGGACCATCAGGACCGTCAGGACCGTCAGGACCATCAAGACCATCAGGACCATCAGGACCATCAGGACCATCAAGACTATCAGGACCATCAGGACCATCAGGACCATCAGGAACATCAGGACCATCAAGACCATCAGGACCGTCAGGACTATCAGGACCATCAAGACCATCAGGACCATCAGGACCATCAGGACCATCAGGACCATCAGGACCATCAGGACCATCAGGACCATCAGGACCATCAGGACCATCAAGACTATCAGGACCATCAGGACCATCAGGACCGTCAGGACCTTCAAGACCATCAGGACCATCAGGTCCATCAAGACTATCAGGACCATCAGGACCATCAGGACCATCAAGACCATCAGGACCATCAGGACCATCAGGACCATCAGGACCATCAGGACCGTCAGGACCGTCAGGACCGTCAGGACCGTCAAGACCATTAGGACTGTGCGTCTTCTTGGTATTAATCTCAGAGAGAGCAGAAATAGCACCTTTAGAAAAAATTTCAATTTTAATCATAAATGAGTTGGAGGGGGTTGAAGGAGGAGGAACAGCTCCGGAATCGTCTAAGGTTGAATTAGAGGCAAAAGTTAGAGCAAAGAGATAGCTTTAGATGAATGCAAAATGGCAATTGTGTATACTGTATATATATATATATATATATATATATATATATATATATATATATATATATATATATATATATATATATATATTATATATATATATATATATATATATATATATATATATATATATATATATATATATATATATATATATATATATATATATATATATATATATATATATATATATATATATATATATATATATATATATATATATTATATATATATATATATATATATATATATATATATATATATATATTATATATATATATATATATATATATATATATATATATATATATATATATATATATATATATATATATATATATATATATATATATATATATATATATATATATATATATATATATATATATATATATATATATATATATATATATATATATATATATATATATATATATATATATATATATATATATATATATATATATATATATATATATATATATATATATATATATATATATATATATATCCTCATAAATTGATAGCTAGATTGATGACAACTTCATCTTCTAAAGAGAAGAGTGGAAGATGGAAGTGGGAGAGGGAGGGGGAGAGGGAGAGGGAGAGGAGAGGGAGGGGAAGAGGGAGAGAGTTGGGTGAGGGAGAGGATGTTAGATATTGATTCACAAGTGACAAATGACTTTTTGGACAAACTTCAATAAAAGAGAGCAAACGGTGGTTCAAACCCTTTAAGCTTTTAGAGATCTCCAATATATTTAATAACTTTTGAAGAAAATTAATTATTCTATTATATATATATATATATATATATATATATATATATATATATATATATATTATATATATTATATATAATAATATATATATATATATATATATATATATATATATATATATATATATATATATATATATATATATATATATATATATATATATATATATATATATATATATATATATATATATATTATATATATATATATATATATATATTATATATATATATATATATATATATATATATATATATATATATATATATATATATATATATATATATATATATATATATATATATATATATATATAGAATAAAATTGCAAAAAAATGAAATGCAACATTCGATATATAATCACAAGAATTTATTAATTAATATAATACAAATTATGACAAGCAACTTAATCAACGTTTCGGATTTAATTATATTTAATCCATTGTCAAGAGATTGCGGAAAAATATAAAAGAACAAATTATTATACTGCACAAATAAAAGGGAGAATATTACATACGATATTAGACACATACGTAACGAAATATTAAAAGAAGAAAAGGAAAAAAAATGTTAAAAACAATAAATTAGTATGATCACAATGAATGGACAATACAGATGAAAAAAATTATGATAATTAACTGTCGTCTGCGTTGGTTGGTATTTAAATGAAAAATTTAAAAAGAATACAACACAAACAAAATAAAAAAATAAAAAATTTCATTTAGAGATTAAAGGATGATTCATTGGGACGTGTAAATAATACACACACAAACACAAACATAAACACAAACATACACACACACACATACACACACACAAAACGACAAGCATCCAATTATCAAAGAGACTGAAACAAACGAACAACAGACACACATAGAGGATATAATAACATGCAAAACAGACAAAATACTGGCATATCAACTCTCAAAATCTGCGAGATAAAACCCAGCCTCATTGAGATGCAAAATACTTTCACAAATAAACAAAGTTAACGATTGAAAAGATTGAACAAATGACCAAAAATTGTGAAAAATATACCA
>SEYY01016570.1:100000-102500 GCA_009176605.1 Armadillidium nasatum
ATTAAAGACCAACTTGACTTGAAGGAAGAATAGAATAAGATAGACAGACAGATAAACAAAAAGACAGACTAACGGACAGAGAGACAAACAAACTATAAAGCTTACAGTCATACAAACAAACAGACATGCAGGGAATGTATTTCTGAATTTGTGTTTATCTTCGTTCAGTGGAAACTGTAATTTTTTATGCTTTGATATTAAAACTTTTTTGTTTTTTGTGTTGGAATTTTCCCCAAAATATCTAAAAACTATTAAAAAGAATGTTTAAAAAATAAATGAATTTAATAAACCTAGATAAAACCATTAAAAAATAAAATTAAAACCTACACAAGCTTTCGAGATCACATCCAGGCCTTTTTATTCAAGTGAGTCTCAAAAAAATGAAGAAGGAAAAATGAAGGAGAGCCAACACTTACAGAATAAGGAGGCCTGGAAGCCAACACCTACGGAATAAGGAGGCCTGGGAGCCAACACCTACAAAATGAGGAGGCCTGGGAGCCAACACCTACAGAATAAGGAAGCCAGGGAGCCGACACCTACATAATAAGGAGGCCTGGGAGCCAACACCTACGGAATAAAGAGGCATGGGAGCCAACGCCTACAGAATAAAGAGTCCTGGTAGTCAACACCTACAGAATAAGGAGGCCTGGAAGCCAACACCTACAAAATGAGGAGGCCTGGGAGCCAACACCTACAGAATAAAGAGGCATGGGAGCCAACGCCTACAGAATAAAGAGGCCTGGGAGTCAACACCTACAGAATAAGGAGGCCTGGATTCGGTTTTGAAAGCTTGTGTAGCTTTTAATTTTAGTTTTAATGGTTTTGTCTAGGTTTATTAAATTTATTTAGTTTTTAAACATTCTTTTGAATAGTTTTTAGATACTTTAGAGAAATTTTTACCTGTTCTCATTATCGGTGTAGTTTTCCAAGTTTGAAATCTACAGGTTGACGGGCTTTCAGATCTTATTGATTTATGGCATTCTGCTCTTAAGGATTATGGGGACCCTTGTGTGGTGACAAGATATTTTTAAGACCTTAATCAGTTATGGCACTTGACATTGCCTTCTAAAATCTCTAAGAAAAATATTTGATTTTTGCTATTTGTATTTTCACCTTCGCATAACTCACTCATACCTAATTTTCTCTCTAATGGTTTCAAATCAGTGCTTGATGATTGATGGAGAGACTTCCGCTTTCTTCCCTATTAGTTGTGGTGTTCCTCAGGGTCTTGGTTCGACTCCTACTCTATTCTTACTTTCCGTTAACTACCCCCTCAGGTAAACTTCTCTGTTCAGTCGTATGAGACGACTCAATTCTCCATTTTTTCTACTCATTTGAAACATTTTCCCTTTACTGCTTCTAGAGCTATTTCTTGACTTCAGATTTCCGATTCTATTATTGCAGATCATGATCGAATTTCTCTGTGAAGTTACCTCAATTTTATAAAATTCAGAGATTTTAAAATTTAACTTCTTCATCTCTCTCTCTCTCTCTCTCTCTCTCTCTCTCTCTCTCTCTCTCTCTCTCTCTCTCTCTCTCTCTCTCTCTCTCTCTTTGAAATACTCCTCTCAACATTCCTATTTCATTCGACGGCTCTACCGTCTCACTTTTGAACAACATAGAGTATAGAGTCAAAGACATTGATTCTTGGTCTTAAATAAAAAAAATAAAAAAAAAAATAAAAATAAAAAAAAACAATTAATTGATTTTTAAGATTTCCTCAAATAAGACTAGAATACTTTTCAGCCTGCGTATTTTTCCTACCTCACAGTTACTCCAACTAGGCAAGGTCCTTATCCACACTAGTATGGAGTACTGTTCTCACGTCATAAGGGTGGGTTTCAAGTTACATCCTTCTTTTTAATTAAACTGTCCTACTTTTTAACTCTTGAAAAATTGACTATCGATCTCTGTAACTTGTCGTTAACGCTCCATGTCTTTTCTTACTATATGAACAACAGGCACAAATACTCGAAAGAGAATACCACTATCGATCTTTCTACCACCAATACTTCAAATCAAAATTTCAGCCTCGTTTGGACCAGAATTTTTCTTTCAGATGTATGATTTAAGACCGACTTGCTTGTAGTACCTCCTTTCCAGCTACCTCTGTTCTGTGTAATTCTTTGTGACAATCTGTTTATCCTGCTGTATTTAATATTTCTCACTTTAAGACTTCCATTGTGCCTTCCTTCACCTAAGAGAAATTTAATTTAGGTCTCAGCTTGAAAAGGTTATTTTGGTTATATATATATATATATATATATATATATATATATATATATATATATATATATATATATATATATATATATATATATATATATATATATATATATATATATATATATATATATATATATATATCAAAGATAAATACTACCTATTTAACTGCATATTTATTCATCAATTCAGCCATTTTTCAAAATATTATAATTTATTTTAGGTACTCATTAAAATTTTAAACAGTGTATAATCTTTTATAGAAAATGAATTTAAA
>SEYY01016570.1:110000-115000 GCA_009176605.1 Armadillidium nasatum
GTTGACGACGAGGAAGCGTTGGTCTTAAGTTCATCCGAATGAGATTATCCTCGTCGGATCCTTCGTTACCAAGATTGAAGCTTCCAGAATTTTGGCGTGAATGATACCCGCCATCGCCTTTCCTAGATATTGAATTCGATAGTTCATCCACTGGCCTTTGCTTTATTTTTTCTCTCTCAATTGTTGCTGCAAATTCATCTACCTCTTTAGATATTCTTTTCTTTCCTTCTGGTCTTGAACTGTGGTCAAAATCTCTCTCTTTACTTTTGCTGTTTCGACTCCTACTTTCGCGGTAATCTAAACTTCTATTCCAATGCTCTCGTTCTAGACTTCTCCTCTTTTCCTTAGGCTTCAAGCTATGGCGAGAATATTCAACAGAAGAACCTATTATCTTAACTTCATCCTGGTCGTTGAGCTTTGACAAAGCTGAATTCGTTTTCAGAGGTGCTTCTACACCATGCTCAAGGACTCTATCTCCTGGATCCATACCAAAGAAAAATGTTTTAGGTAAATCTTCAGCATCAATTCTATCATTTGTACGAGTTCTAACTAAATTATCTGACGGAATATGAATTTCTTTTCTATTTACCAAAGAAGGTTTGATTTCTGGTTCAGGTGAAATAGATGTTCTCTTCAAATTTTTTACTACATGAACGATTTCCTTTTGCAATATATCGGACTTCTTCTTCTTTTCCAGCCATTCTTCTTCAGCCAAATCCCATTCGTCCTTTGCGGCTTGCTTATTACACTCCGTACATGAACTACAAGAAGATGAAGACATGTGTCTATGTTTCGTAATTGATTTATCATTTAAAATATCAAATCTCTTTGGATCTCCAACGGGTGGATGATAATATTCCTTCCGATCTTTGTTCCATAAGTTGCCTTTCGTACAATTTCCTTTCCACTGAGCTCAATCGACGATGGTTCTTATTTTGCCCTTCCAGCGTAGCGCTGAATGGCACCTCATTATTTTTTCCAGATTCTGCTATCCCGTAATTGAATCTTTGGTTATTTTCGTAAGGCATCCTTTGCCAACCATCTTCTTTCTCACTATTTCCAATTATTTCTAAGCTATGAAGAGATGCCGCAAGACCATTCTGTGGAGAGCGTCCTATCTCGTGTTGCAAATTGTCTAAACTTTTTGCCCTTTCCTTCAGCTCTTTGTGAGATGAAATCTGGATAGGTGTTGGTGTCATTGATCGTTCTCTCTGTTTTCCTTTACCATCTATTATGATATTTCGATGTTTTTCTTCAATTTCATTGGCAAATCCAGGATGGCTCCGCTTCATAATTCGACATCCGTGACTCGTTTCGTTTTTTAAACAACCCCATCTTCTTAGGTTTATTTTTTGAGCTTTTTGAAGGGGGTGACGAAATAGAGGACTGATTTTCAAAAGACATGTTAGGAGATGGCACAAAATCTGACCTGTCTAAAGGATAACTAATACTACCCTTGCAGTGGCTGAGGGGGAGGGGGTGGGGCTTTGTACCTTTTCTTTGATTTAATTTTACCCTTCGTTGGGCTCTCACTTATCACAGTGTGAGGGGGAACTGAAGTCGGACTGATTGGTAGACTGACATGACTTGTGGGAGAAGAGCTTCGCAAGTCTGGTTCACTTCTTGCGAAAGATTTTGATGAGCTTCCTCCCAGTCTAGACGAGTGATTGGATTCATTATTGGGAGGATATAAAGATGAAGGTGGAAGATTGTTTGGGTTATTCAAAGCAGTCATAGAAGAGTGGTGGTTGGGTGATTGTTGTAATGGTGAAAGGTAATCGGGTGGTGGATGCGAAACCTCACTTAACTTGCGTGTAGATATTGTTCCTTGTACATGTAAGTTGCGACCATTTTCAGTAGGCTTTAAACGCTGTCCCGGGATCCGTTCTGGTAAGACCTAAAATGTATAAACATAAAACTGATTATAATATCCTTTTATAATAATAATAGTAATAATAATAGTAATAATAATAATAATAATAATAATAATAATAATAATAATAATAATAATAATAATAATAATAATAATAATAATAATAATAATAATAATGATAATGATGATGTAATAGAATAATAATAATAATAATAATAATAATAATAATAATAATAATAATAATAATAATAATAATAATAATAATAATAATAATAATAATAATAATAATAATAATAACATGAAAATTAAATGTTGGAGATTTAAAAATAAACTAGACTCAAGAAAATCTAAATGAAATATATTGTAAATATTTATTAACATAAACTTTGAATTGATATGAATAACTTAAAATTTGTGTATTATAAATGAAAGAAAGAAAAACTTAAATAATATTAAAATGTTAATTATTACTAATGTTAATATTAGCGAAAAAATTATAAAAACATTCAAATAAATCAGCGACAAGACAGCTCCAGAACCAGATTTGGAAATTATTCCTAAAAGTAAATCGGAACTATCATTGGAACAATCTCCAGAACCCGAATCCAGTTCCGAGACCAGCTCTAGAACCAACCGACTCTGGAAAAAGCTCAAAAATCGGCTACTTTTTGCTAGTTTTTGGAATCATTTCTGGCTCTGGTTTAACAACCCTGACTCTTTTTCCCCTTACACAACCCTTATAAAAATTCGAATCTCATTCAGCCTTCACTAACCATTTACGACTCTCCGAGCTCTGATAAAGGTTCAAGTTCCATTGCCTTATTAAATCTGAATAATAATAATTACTTGACTGAATGAGTATGGATTAGTGAATATAATAACAATAATATTTATTGCAATATGTAAAAATGTCTAACTATACAATAATTTTTAAGGACAACCGGTATAAAGATTAAGTTGCCCTACGAATGTTATAAATATCTGAATGAAATTGTACATTTAAAAAAATATGTAAACGATTACTTTAAGTATTAGAGGTAGCAAATCACGGGATCAACAACCTCTCAATTTCTTAAAAGTTATTCTTAAATCAAAGCTTTTGACTTTTGCTCAACTGTAAAGCGTCGGTTACCTTGACTCTTGGTGAAACATTTAGTGGTTTAACCCCAGAAGAGGTAATTCTTCTTTATTACTCAAAGTATATTAGAGGAAGCATATCCATTACTAAATTAATCCCATTTATTTAAAGGTGTTCTTGTTTCAAAGTTTTTGGCTTTAAGAATGGCTCAACGGTAAGGAGTCTGGTACCTTTGACTCCAGAAGAAGTAATTCTTCTTTATTCCTTTAAGTATGTTAGAGGAAGCATATTCATTACTTAATTAATCCCATTTATTTAAAAGTGTTCTTGATTCAAAGTTTTTGGCTTTAAGAATGGATCAACGGTAAGGAGTCTGGTACCTTGACTCTGTGCAACATGCAATGGTTCGATCCAAGAAGAGGGAAGTTTCTTTTTATTTTCTCTTAAGTAATCTCTATTTAGTAATATTTATTGTTGTTATTTCAATCATAAGTAATCCTACTAAAGAAATCAAATACTTAGTATAGCAACGGAAAATATTGTAACCATTCAATTCAACAATAACAAAACAATTCAACCACTTCAAGTTATTATAATTATTCTACATACCACTAAACCAACAACAATAACTGAAACACTTCAGATGACAACGAAACCATTATTATGGTAACCATTCTGTCCATCACTAAATCACCTACACTAACGAAACAATTTGACCACTACAAATTAATATATAATAATCATCCTATCTACCACTAAAACCACAATAACTGAGACACTTAACAAAAAAATAATTAATACAGTAACCATTCTACCTTTAAGCTAAAACAACTGCAGCAGCGAAACAAATTTATCCATTTCGAATTATTTATAATATAATAACCATTATATCTAGCACTAAACAACCACCATAACTGAAAAACTTCAGAAAACAGCAACAATATAGTAACCATTCTACCTACCACTGAAACAACCACAATAATTGAAACACTACAGGTAACAACAAAACAATAAGCAACCACAACAACTGAAAGACTTAAGATACCATCGAAACAATACGTTACCTTTGTTTCTACCTGAATCTAACTAATAACCATTCTATCTACCATTAAAGCAACCACAATAACTGAAACACTTCAGATACTATCGAAATAATACATTACCTTCGTACCTGCCTGGACTAACTAATAACCATTCTATCTACCACTACAGCAACCACAATAACTGAAACACTTCAAATACCATCGAAATAATGTTGGTACCTCCATGGATCTAATTAATAACCGTTCTACATACTACTAAAACAACAACAATAACTGAAACGCTTCAAATAACAACAAAAAAATTAATATAGTAACCATTCTACCTACCTATAAAACAACCACAATAACTGAAACACTTCAGATATCAATAAAACAATTAATATAGTAACCATTCTACTTACCACTAAAGCAAACCACAATAAATTAAACCTTGGTACCATACCACTAAAGCAACCACAATAACTGAAACACTTCTGATATCAATAAAACAATTAATATAGTAACCATTCTACCTACCACTAAAGCAACCACAATAACTGAAACACTTCAGATACCATCGAAACAATAAATTACCTTGGTACATTACCACTAAAGCAACCACAATAACTGAAACACTTCAGATACCATCGAAACAATAGATTACCTTGGTACCTTACCACTAAAGCAACCACAATAACTGAAAAACTTCAGATACCATCGAAACAATAGATTACCTTGGTTCCTCCTTGAATCTTTTCTGACTTTCTTTTGCGATGAGCGTCACGTGGTAGACTCTGGGTCCATAGTGGAGGTCCTTGTGTAACATTCACTTGTCCGCTATTACTATTACCCATTTTTCTCTATTATTATTATTATTATTATTATTATTATTATTATTATTATTATTATTATTATTATTATTATTATTATTATTATTATTATTATTATTATTATTATTATTATTATTATTATTTTTATTATTAATTATTATTATTATTATTATTATTATTTTATTATTATATTATTA
>SEYY01016570.1:135000-137500 GCA_009176605.1 Armadillidium nasatum
ATATATATATATATATATATATATATATATATATATATATATATATATATATATATATATATATATATATATATATATATATATATATATATATATATATATATATATATATATATGTATATATATATCCATATATATATATACGGTAATGAATACTTTTATTACACATCAGTCCAAATTCTTGGCATTGACAATTCCCCCCCCCCCCTCAACTTTAACTCCAGATAACTCCCTGCAACGGGCATTCCAACAACATTGAATTAAAAAAAAATAAAGTCTTCAAGGGCATAATATCAAATTAACATTGTGCAACAATTCCTCCAATAAAATTGACGTAGTTCTTTTTGGGCACGAACAAAATGCATACCCACGTTTCTTGCCCTGAGAGACAAAATGTATACCCACGATGTTTCATGCCTTAACAGATAGGAACGACTAAATTATATTTTAAAAAATGCGGTAATTCTCACTCTAAAAATTGTGGGAAAACTGAAAAATTAAATCTTGGATGACCTTGGGTATCAGGGCGATACCGCAAGGGGGGGGTAGGGTAAGTTCCTATTTTTACCTTTTTAAGCAGTAATAATAATTGTACCCACCCGTTTGAGCGCACTTGCAAGCACACACACATGCACACACATAAATACATATAAATTAATATATATATATATATATATATATATATATATATATATATATATATATATATATATATATATATATATATATATATATATATATATATATATATATATATATCCACCACCTCCTCCTCCCTCCTCTTCCTCTCCTCCTCCTCCTCCTCCTCCTCCTCCTCCTCCTCCTCCTCCTCCTCCTCCTCCTCCTCCTCCTCCTCCTCTCCTCCTCCTCCTCCTCCTCAATCCTCCTCCTCTCCTCCTCCTCCTCCTCCTCCTCCTCCTCCTCCTCCTCCCCTCCTCCTCTCCTCCTCCTCCTCCTCCTCCTCCTCCTCCTCCTCCTCCTCTTCCTCCTCCTCCTCCTCCTCTTCCTCTACTTTCCCATCCTTCTCTTCCACTATCTTCTCAATTTTTCGATAAAGTTACTGAAATTTGACACAGATGCTATTAGAATAAAAATATTAATAATGCAACGTAACAAAAAAAGTAACAAATAGGCAAGACGAAGGTGACTCCAGAGGAATGATTTACCCAATGTTAATTAATAGTATTTCTAAACCATGAAAATTTCTAAACAATATATATATATATATATATATATATATATATATATATATATATATATATATATATATATATATATATATATATATATATAGTTCAAACTGGCATAGTGCCAGACTGCATGGCATCATTCAAATTAAACTTAATAATTTGTCATAATCAGCAATATAAATTTTAAATGTATAATAAAATAAATAAATAAATAACAGTAATTAAAAATTTTAAAAAAAATTAATTAAAAAAAAAAAAAGTAAGTTTGTTATAACCACAGATTTAGTAAATAAAAATAAAATAGTTATAAAAAAAATTAAATAAAAAAAAAATAAACATCTGACCTTCCTTCATTCCTTTAACTATTTGACCTCGTACCTTCCTATCAATTCCCCCAAACCCCTCTTACATAGTTAGTACCCCACCTCCTTTTAAATCTCACAAATTAGGGGTCAATCTGACTTACAAACCCCCTCCCCTACTCTCACATCTATATATATATATACTCAGTACAACTAACATTATATTTAAAACTGTAACTTAGGCCCATTAAATGTCTTAAACCCCCAACCCCTTTCTACATAGTCTATACAACCCCACCCCCACCCCCAATTCCCCAATCTGACTTAATCCCCCACTAGAAGCCCCTAAGACCTCAAAATTCTTTCCACAGCATCTTCACGAGTTCAGTCAGACTCTTAGTTGCATTACGAGAAAATTCTTTTTAATTATATAAAAACAAATAGATTCAATTATTTATAAAAGAAACAATGTTCTTCCTGTCATTGAGAAAATAATAAAAATAATAATAATAATAATAATAATAATAATAATAATAATAATAATAATAATAATAATAATAATAATAATAATAATAATAATAATAATAATAATAATATAATAATAATAATAATAATAATAATAATAATAATAATAATAATAATAATAATAATAATAATAATAATAATAATAAAATGTAGATGATGAGATTTTGATTATAATTATAAAATTAGCAATCGTACAAATAACAATAATCAATTATTACAATAAAAAGTAATGATGATTATAATAATAATATTAGTTATAATAATAATAATAGTAATAAAAATATGATAATAATATGACAGTAAAATTAATAATCGTGAAAATAATAATTATAATAATAATAATATTTAGCAGTTATTACAATAAAATTATAACAATAACAACAATAATAATAGCTATAATAATAATAATTATAATAATAATAATAATAATAATAATAATAATTAAGAATTATTACAATAATATTATAATAATAATAGTAATAT
>SEYY01016570.1:145000-147500 GCA_009176605.1 Armadillidium nasatum
CTTAATAACAACAAATATTTTTTTTCGTTTATTTAGACTTTAGAACAATAACATTTTTAAACAGGATTCTACATATATAATATTATTTAGAAAAAATATTAAAAAGATAGAAAAAAATATGAAAAATATTTTATTTAGATATATTATTTTGAAGATATATATATATATATATATATATATATATATATATATATATATATATATATATATATATATATATATATATATATATATATATATATATATATATATATATATATATATATATATATATATATATATATAATATATACATATAATATATATATATATATATATATATATATATATATATATATATATATATATATATATATATATATATATATATATATATATATATATAATATATATATATATATATATATATATATATATATCTATATATATATCCTCCGGTGGGCAAAGGCCAGAGGCCTACCAAATTCCACCAGAGTTAGGAAAGATCTATATCATGGTCGATGGAGGCCGATGTGTCTAGATATACGGCGTTTGAAAGTATGTAAATCAAAGGAAGTTGGGAAAACAGATGAAAGGAGCGTGTTCCAGACTTTAACAGTAGAGTATATGTAAGATTGAGCATAGCGGTTAAGTCTGGGGTCGGAGAGTTGAACAGAGAAAGGATGAGACTGTGTAGAAAGCCTTGTCGCACGAGCTCTTCTCAATGGAGGAGGTATGCGACGAGAGAGTTCAGAAGAGCAGTGTCTGTTGTAATAGCGATAGTAAAGAGAGAGTGACGCAACAATTCGACGAGCAGAAAGAGATTGAAGAGAGTTAGTAAGAGCAGGAGAGTTGATGAGACGAAATGCAATAGACTCCACCTATATATATATATATATATATATATATATATATATATATATATATATAATATTATAATATATATATATATATATATATATATATATATATATATATATATATGGTGGTGGCGCTTGACATATCTAAGGCGTTTGACCGGGTATGGCATGCGTCACTGCTTTCCAAGCTCCCCTCCTTTGGGTTTCCTCCTTCTCTTTGCTTACTTATGTCTAGTTTTCTTTCTAATCGTTCCATTTCAGCTGTTGTTGATGGAGCGACTTCTTCTTCCTTTCCTGTCAATAGTGGTGTTCCTCAGGGTTCTGTCTTGTCTCCTACTCTATTCTTACTTTTCATTAATGATCTTCTCAGCTGTTCATCTAATCCTATACATTCATATGCCGATGACTCAACCCTCCATTCTTCTACTCATTTCAAATCTGCTCCTTTCTTTGCATTTAGAGTTGCTTCTCGTCTACATCTTTCCGATTCCATTCTTGCAGATCTGGATAGAATTTCCCAGTGGGGTCGTCTCAACCTTGTGAAATTCAACTCTTTAAAAACTCAACTTCTAGAAATCTCTCTCTCAAAGACACCTCCTAACTTTTCTATTTCTTTCGATGGTTCTCCCGTCTCTCCTGTTGACAATATAAACATCCTTGGCCTTCACATAAACAAAAAAATGTCTTGGAAACCTCATATCACAATGGTTGCTAGAGCGGCCTCAAAGAAGCTGGGAGTTCTGTTTAGACTGCGAGAATTTTTTTCTTCCTCGCAGTTACTCCAATTATACAAGGGTCTCATCCGCCCTTGTATGGAGTACTGCTCTCATATCTGGGGTGGCTCAGGTTTCACCCGTCTTTTGGATAGGGTTGAGTCAAAGGCTAAAAGACTTATAAACTGTCCCGCTCTTTCTAATTCTCTTGATTCTTTATCTTTGCGACGTGATGTTGGTGCCTTGTCACTTTTCTATAGGTACTACAGTGGCAAATGCTCGAGGGAACTATCCACCCGTGTACCTCCACCTTTACGGCGTCCTCGCAAGCACAAGGGGTGCAATGTCCGCGCATCAATTTTGCGTGGACATAGGCAACTCCAGGCTTGTCCGCTGTGGTGCCTCTTTCTTTCCTGCCACCTCTGTCTTGTGGAACTCTCTTCCATCTTCTGTATTTCCCTCTGCATTTAATCTCAATTTCTTTAAAGCCCGCGTCTGCGCCCACCTGAGAAATTTGCGTTAGGTGGGTACTGTAGGGGTGGTTTTTTTTTCTGGATTTTGTACTCTATTTATCTTCATTTTTATTCTTTTAACACCCCCTCCTTGAATGGGGCTTTGCCCGTGAGTGGTGGTGATGTGTAAAAAAAAATATATATATATATATATATATATATATATATATATATATATATATATATATATATATATATATATATATATATATATATATATATATATATATATATATATATATATATATATATATATATATATATATATATAGGAATTTACACTATCGATGTTACTCAAAAACATAACAGTTAAATATTAATTCTTATCAACGAATATAATCCTAATACCAAAGATATTTTATAATAAACAAATAAATTTTAAAATATTAATTTCAATATAAATAACATTAATTGTAATTATAATTTTAATTATCTT
>SEYY01016570.1:215000-255000 GCA_009176605.1 Armadillidium nasatum
GATAACTCCTTCTCATATTACTCCAACTCAGATTTCTCCAACTCAGATAAATCCTTCTCAGACTACTCCAACTCAGATTATCCTTCTCAGATTACTCCACCTTAGATTACTCCAACTCTGATGACTCCTTCTCATTTTGCTCCAACTCAGATTTTTCCAACTCAGATAACTCCTTCTCGGACTACTCCTTCTCAAACTACCCTAACTTAGATAACTCCTTCTCAGATTTATCCCCCTCAGATTAATTTTACTCTACTTCAGGTAACTCCATCTTAAATTACTCCACCTCAGTTTGCTCCATAAATTTTTGCAACTAGAAGTATACCATCATATACTCAGTATCATATACTTATGAACAACTTCAAGGCACATAAACATACAAACACACTTTCATACATAGATACATACATATATACACACATCCATATACACACACAGCCACACTCATATTCATGGCTACGAAAGACATCCATTTCTATTCATTCACCCAAAACCACATAATAATTTTCGTGTGTAAGTTTTTGTTTACGTGTCCACACAGGTTCTATTAAATACTCACTTGATTCTAAAATACTTACATGACTAAAATTTATGATGTTTGTTGCACAGTGTAAATATTTGTATAATATATTAGAACATTATTATTCTCTATGATTAAATTCATGATTAATATATATATATATATATATATATATATATATATATATATATATATATATATATATATATATATATATATATATATATATATATATATATATATATATATATATATATATATATTATATATATATATATATATATATATATATATCGATAATATATATATAGTTTGTCCCACCCTCCAAAGGCAAGTTATGCCCGAAAAATGAGAAATGGAGGTCTTCCCTAACCTGCTCTCAAGTAGGTCCCAAGGAAACGACACAAACGTACATACATGTACATACGAACACACAAACATGCATACATATATATACGAACACACATACACATAAAAAGTACTCCTTAAGACTCATATTTCAGGGAGGAAAGTATATATATATTTACACCAGGAACATACATGCACCAATAAGGGTTTACATGAATCCCACAATCTATACATATGTATGCATAATATTAATACATAAACGTACATAAAATTAATACACACATATAGGTATACATACTTTTTTTCGGTCATTCAGATTTTGGACACTTAACCATACTAATGACCCAAAAGTCCTTCTTTCGGCACAATCTGACCGTGAAGGATTGACGGTTTAATCCTACCATCACATACACACACACACACACACACACACACACACACATATATATATATATATTATATATATATATATATATATATATATATATATATATATATATATATATATATATATATATATATATATATTACCTAACCTAACATAACCTAATAAATAAACCTAACATAACTAACCTAACCTAAACCTAATAACTAAATAAACCTAAACCTAAACCTAATATACCTATATTATATATTATATATATATATATATATATATATATATATATATATATATATATATATAATATATATATATATATATATATATATATATATATATATATATATATATATACTCGTTCATTGCTTGTATAGCCAAAAATTTGGTCTTTCAAGATTATAAAGCCTTTTATTTATTTATTATTTTTTTTAAATTCTGCAACCACTCATGTACAGGGCCTAAATGAAACCCACCAGACCCGAACCAGATGCATTATTCTTAAGTACACAGGCAATACACATGCACACACACGCACACACATAAATAGGTTCAGTCGTTCAGACAGAAACTTTAAAGTGAGAAAAGTTAAAAGCAGAAGAAGAAGAAAAAAATAGGTGTTATAGAATTCCACAGAAAAGAAATGGCTGGAAAAAAGGGTACTGTTCAACTGAGCAATGGCTAGGGTGTTATAGAATTCCACAGAAAAGAAATGGCTGGAAAAAAAGGGTACTGTTCAACTGAGCAATGGCTAGGGTGTTATAGAATTCCACAGAAAAGAAATGACTTGGAAAAAAGGGTACTGTCCAACTGAGCAATGTCTAGGGTTGCCGATCTTCAATACACACAAAATTTCCTTGCTGACATATCACAATTTTAGATGACATCATTTATAAAAATAAAATTATCTCATTCAGATTTTCAGATTTTTTGTGATATTATTTTTTTTATTTATTCATATATGCACACAAACACACAATCATATACACAAGCACACTATTTCAAATACCCACATAACAACCTCTAAACACAAACACAAGCAATCATTCAAACAAATTCACTATTTCAAATACTAACATACCAACCTCTAAACACAAACACAAGCAATCATTCAAACAAATTCACTATTTCAAATACTAACATACCAACATCTAAGAACAAACACAATCATACAAACACGCACACTATTTCAAATACCCACATACCAACTACAAAAATGAACAGAAACAATCATACAAATACACTCACTATTTCAAATACTCACATACCAACTACTAAGCATAAAAAAAAATACAAACAGGAACACAAATTTTCGTAGTACAACAATCTAATAATAATAAAAGCTATGGGCTGTTGAACATCTTATATTTAACACCGTTTTATAAACAACATTTTATCAAGTGTCAAAATTTGTCTTCCGTTATAATAATAATAATAATAATAATAATAATAATAATAATAATAATAATAATAATAATAATAATAATAATAATATATAATAATTATAATAATAATAATAATAATAATAATAATAATAATAATAATAATAATAATAATAATAAATAATTGTAATAATAATAATAATAATAATAATAATAATAATAATAATAATAATAATAATAATAATAATAATAATAATAATAATAATAATAATAATAATTGGCAATTATTCAAGTTTCAAGTTAGCAACGAATTCGATTTGCTCTAATTAAATCCTTTAATGGATCTTTAAATTTTCGTTCGGTTAATTCAATTGAAAAATTTATTTTATAATAATAATAATGTATTTAATATATCTTGCACACACACACACACATATACTTATATATAATATATATATTATATATATATATATATATATATATATATATATATATATATATATATATATATATATATATATATATATATATATATATATATATATATATATATATATATATATATATATATATATATATATATATATATATATATATATATATATATATATATATATATATATATATATATATATATATATATATATATATATATATATATATATATATATATATATATATATATATAATATCAGTATTAATACTACTGCTTCTACAACTACTACTACTGTTACTGATACTACTACTACTACTACTACTATTATTATTATTATAAAGAGCTAAAAATACGCATTTAACTCTAGCCTTATTTGCATATCAAATATTTGGCAAGACCTAAGTCCTAATTTTGTCCTTGAAGATTTTAAGCATATGAACAGGGTATTTAATTATCATATTTCCTATCACTTAAACCTACCACTGAATACTAATAGATTTAAATACGTATTCCTTCTTCAGAGACCAACGATTGGTCACGTGATTAACATAAATTGATAGTTTGAAATCTAGGTTTTTATTAGTTTTTTTTTTTTTTTTTTTTTTTGTTGTTGTTGTTGTTAAGGAATTCTATTAACCCACACATTTTATAATTTTTTATATTATTTATATATATATATATATATATATATATATATATATATATATATATATATATATATATATATATATATATATATATATATATATATATATATATATATATATATATATATATATATATATATATATATATATATATATATATATATATATATATATATATATATATATATATATATATATATATATATATATATATATATATATAGTATATATATATATATATATATATATATATATATATATATATATATATATATATATATATATATATATATATATATATGTATATATATATATATATATATATATATATATATATATATATATATATATATATATATAATATATATATATATATATATATATATATATATATATATATATATATATATATATATATATATATATATATATATATATATATATATATATATATATATATATATATATATATATATATATATATATATATATATATGTTTTCTTAAAGTCTGGACACGTATAGAAGGAGGAAAGTTTCCAGATATGATATTTATTAACATTTTATTCAGGTGGAATATTCAATAACGTCTTCAATAAGATTCACATCATTTGCGATGCACAGATTGATTCGATTTGCAAATTTCACGTGAACCTGATGAAATAAATATACATTGGTGTCTATTTGAGCACAACTTACTCTTTATGCTTTCAATCTAAATGTGTTTTATCTGTGATTTTGATTGAGTACAATTTCTCCTTTAGCATACATAACCCAGAATAAAAAAAAGTAAAGGAGGCTAAGGTCAGGTGACCGAGGAGACCACTCCACACTACTTCATCTTCCAATCACGTTAGGAAAATTGTCACTGTGCCAATCCCTTACGACCTTGGCGAAATGAGCAGGGGGGTCATTCTGTGGGAACCGGTCAGAAAGTCCTTCACCTAAACCTTTAAGTTTACATGTTCATCGGAGAAGAAAAGTCCCAACGCATGAGCTTTCCACAAACCATTCAACACTATACTTTTTTGGGCTCCTTGCTTGTTTTGCATAATCAACAAAATGTAGACTGCTTTGCGACCAGTATCATACATTTTGTCTGTTGACCTTACCATTTACATAAAACAAAGCTTCATCGCTGAACAAGTCAGAGTCCTTCGGTTAAAATGATCTGTTTTTATTCAATTTATTAGAAAACCATTCACATATCTCAAGCCATCTATCTGGGTCATCCTCTGTTAAATGATGCAGGGCTTTGTAACTTGTACGGATGAAATTTTTATTCTTTTAAGATACGAGTGGCATGGTTGTTTTGGGAACATCCTGCTCCATGGTTGTCCTCCGAAGTGATTTTTTGGGGCCTATCATATATTTTAGCCATGACACATTCTTTGGGATTTCGGCTGATACACGTGATGTCCAGAAAGGGGTTTGTCCATGATAGAGTCCGTTTCTTTGAGCTGTTTGAACCACCTTCGCGACCCTGTAAAAGCCCAAGTGGAGTCCTCTGCGGGTGACGTGCATTAAGTTCATTGGCTAACTTTCGATATGAACATCCTTCACGTCCACTGAGAAGTTCCAGTTCATTTCTTTCTTCTTTCAACAAAGCCATATTTAATCTGTGGGGAGAAAAATAATTAGAGTTACTGACATTTCCTATGTGTTAAGACTTTATAAGGTAGGGACTCCCATTGTCTAGGAATCTAGATATACTTAGTCTGTGGGACACCCTATATATATATATATATATATATATATATATATATATATATATATATATATATATATATATATATATATATATATATATATATATATATATATATATATATATATATATATATATATATATATATATATATATATATATATATATATATATATATATATATATAGCTTTAGTGTTAATCTAAACTATATATTAATTAATAAACAACTACTTAGTTATTAGCAAATAAATCACCGAAAGCTCCGCAATAGGAAAAAGTAGTTCCGACTTTAGTGAAATATAATTAACTTTAGAAACTATCATGGGGTCAACTTGAGGTCAGATACCTGGAAAAAGTGACCTTATTACTTGTATATATATATCATCAATCCTATCTTGACCATCAATCAATCTTAAGAAAAGGAAAGAAAATCGTATTATAAATGTGTGTTTGTGTGTGTGTGTGGGTTTGACCTTAATTTTGGGTAAAACAAAGAGGGAGAAACATCATCTCCTTGTGAACCTGTTTTTCAAAATTATAATAATGACCTTGGAGGTCAAATTAAAAGCCGAAAGATCCGAACAATTCGTGGGTTCAGTAACCCAAATGTTACGTGAAATCGAAGAATGGGGCTGAAGGGTGTACACAATTAATGAAAGGACTGTTAAGGTGAGATTCTCGAACCAATACATGTTGCGTTGGGAAAATAATAATAATAATAATAATTAAAACAAAAATTTTTAGCCAATAATATTATCAATGATGACATAAGAAATAATTATAAAATAAAGTAAAATAATTATAAAATAAAGTAAAATAATTATAAAATAAAGTAAAATAATTATAAAATGAAATAAAATAATTTAAAATAAAATAAAATAATTATTTTCTTAAAAAGTATATAAATATAAATTCAAAGCAGAGAGAACTTGTTATACAGTTATTTATTACTATGTTAACATTATATTTCTTGTTATACCGTACGAATAATAATAGCAATAATAATAATTATAGCAATAATAATAATAATAATATTAATAATAATAATAATAATAATAATAATAATATTATTATTATTATTATTATTATTATTATTATATTATTATTATTATTATTATTATTATTATTATTATTATTATTATTATTATTATTATTATTATTATTATTATATTATATATATATATATATATATATATATATATTATATATATATATATATATATATATATATATATATATATATATATATATATATATATATATATATATATATATATATATATATATATATATATATATATATATATATATATATATATATATTATATATTATGTTATCATTATTATTACTATAAGATATAAGAAATAGTAATAGTAGTAATAGTTGTTGTAGTTATAGTTTTATCGTCATGGCAATGACCTGACCTGACCTGATCAAACGATTAAAGAGAAAACCACGTGACTATAATTTCCAATACACGTTTTCATTACTTCAATAATAATAATAATAATAATAATAATAATAATAATAATAATAATAATAATAATAATAATATAATATAGTAATAATAATAATTATGATAATTATAATAATAATAATAATAATAATTTATCTCTCCAAAATAAAAAAAAACAGAAAAATTACAAAATTAAATCTTTAATTTTGAATAAACTTATTTAAAACTTCTTTACTAATAGAAGATTTTTCCTTCCGCAGTAAAGTTTCAAGAGACACCCTTTATGAATGTATTAATGGAGTCCTTGCCTTCAGCAAGACGAAGAAACGACGTTTTATGGAGACAGTTGAACTTCAAATTGGATTGAAGAACTACGATCCCCAAAAGGACAAGCGTTTCAATGGCACGGTTAAGTAAGTTTTCACCTGAGCCTTTGTTTTGCATTGGCTTCCAGGGAGCTAGGTTTAATTTCAAGCCTAGCGGACCTTTCCTCAGGGTATTTAAATAATTGAGGGACATGTGATTATTAACCTTGCCATGCGAAACAGTATGGTAAGTATTTTAAAATAAAAAAAAAAGAAAAAGAAAAAAAAAGCAGTTGAAAACTAGTAATTGTATTGGTATTAATACCTTTTTATCATTATCAGGTTGAAGCACATCCCTAAACCAACAATGAAAGTTTGCGTACTTGGAGATCAGATGTATTTGGATGAGGATAAATAATACAAGTGAATATTAGGAAATAATCATTATATTTTCAATATAAAATATACAAAAAATTGAGTCTACACTCATTGGTAGAAATTACTCCACTTAATTTTTGGAATATATTGCGGAGCTTTCATTAAGTGAAATTTATCAATCATTATGAAATCTTTTTTTATGTAACACCTGCTTTGAAATTAATTTTTGATGCGTTGAACAAGTATTTAAATTGTGATTACCTTCAGAAATCGTTAAATCTTTCACGAAAATGAAAAATTACATTTTCTTGCTAGTTAGGATATAGCTGTTCTGAATCTTAACAATTCTATATTAATTTTTGGTAAATTAGAACTAGATCTATAAATTGGTTCAGTTCAGTTCAGTTCTTCGTAATACATGTGGTTCTGATGAAATAGAGATATTCTAGAACTTGTATTGAAGCAGTTGTGGAAATGTATTAAATACCATTTTCCAATTAGTCATCTAAGCATGAGTTTTATAAAAGTTCATTTTTTCAGACTATTTTCAACTGAAATATTTAACCAGAATTTAATTTTCATCGATTTTTGTACAATAAAAAAAAAAAGTTCACATCTCTCCTATTTTAAGAGAGGAACTTTTCTAGGTAGTATATACCTAGGATCCACAGGTGGGATCGAACCGGCGATCTCAAGCACGTGAGTCAATCACTCTACCGTTTAAGCCACGGTAGACTTGTAATTTTAAAAGTTCTTGAAGCTAATCCAAGTGAATAATTAGGAAATATTAATAATATTCAGAATCCACATTTTTAGGAACATTACCCGATCTACCAAAATTTACGGATTTCCCAATTCCAGACTCTTGACTCCAAACCCTCGTCGGAATCAATAACATGATTCACTAATCGGTACAAGTAAAGGTTCGCAGACATTTGGCTACAGCCTTTTAATCATGCTGATTACCAAATCATAGACTCTCATAGCATAACATTAGCAAGGCAAATATTTATATAAGGGTAAAAACAAACAAAATTAAAAAAATAACTTTAAAAAAATTTTAAAAAAAATTCTATTGAACACCCCATTCTTCTTCGAAGGCCGAACAAATCTTTGCACATGTAAGAGCTGCAGATAAATGGCACCTAGATATTGATACTTCACCTTCAACGTACGGCGCATCAACCTACAATAACAGAAAAAGATTAATAATAATAACATTACTTTTATATTTGCCAGAACCAAAATATATTTTACAATATACCAAAAAAATTTGGCACCAAATAACATTAATGTTGCGCCAATAAATATTTTAAATTACACTCTATTTCAAAAATTATCATCATTACATTCAAATTATGACATTGATTTTAGTATACAATACCATTTATATTCTTGTACATTAATTGATATACGATAATAAAAGAAACGATGAATATTCTTATTACATACCAATATATACGAATTTGTTCAAATTTTATTCAAAATATATAAATTTTCAATTTCGTGTATTTTTTCCAATCATTAATTATATCAAGAGATTACATATTTAACCTACTTCACTTTGTAAATAATTTGAAACAAAACGAAAGTATAAAAGAATAAAAAAAATAAAAAGAAATTGAAAGAGGAAGAAGAAAGAAAAGGTCGAGGAGGATTGGTGCAAAAGTTTTTCAAAATTCCAAGAAAAGAAGGGAAAAAGAAACATAAGAGAGAAAACATAATTAAAAGAAAGGTAATAAAAAAACCCAAAAGAAGACAAGGAAAAAGAAATACAAGAACAAATATAAGAGATAAAAGCCACATGGACTTATAAAGACTCTTCCAGTCAAAATAATATAATGTTACCACTTGCTTTGAATGATTAATTTCAGATTTAAATTTTACATCATATAAGAATAATTAATTAATCAGATTCCATAAGTAAAAATCCAACATTCATTTTATTAAATTATAAACAATTATAATCATTAGTGCCGTGGGGCTAGAGTTAATTTTCAATTCTAAGGAGATGGGACAAATCTAAATTTAAATTGTCCTTTTTTTAATGTTTGAAATTGAAAATTTCTCTCACCTTAAAACAATTAATATTTATTAAAAGTTAATAAGATCAAGTGTTCCTTATATTTAAAAGTTATTTTCTATTTAAAAGTTATTTTGTCACTAAAAATTTAGAATACACTGAGAATCATCTCAGAAATTTCTAAAATAATTTGGCTGTTTATTATACTTACAATCGAAACTCAAATTATTTTGGGAATTTGACTAAAATAAATTTTTCCTTTTTAGCTTAGCAAAACTATCTTACCTTTCCGTGTGCCATGGAGCCAATAACAATAACCATTGTGTCATCCTTCGGCACCAACGACCTCGGGGTAACCAGTTTGTCTGACGAGAATGAAGTACCCATCTTGACACAACCAACTGGAAAATAATTCGACTCTAAGGGGTTCTTAATTACCTTCAGTAGTTTCATATTACCGTCTGAAGATCTCACATTGAATTTATGCAAAAGTTGTACTAAAAAATAAAATTAATAAGAGTAAACAAAAAAATTAAAATGATTTTTAAAAAAATTAATAAAAAATACACATATAAACAGAATAATAAGTAAATTCTTACACCCACAAAAGCAGCTTTGTTTGATTATTTTATGTACACAAAAAATTCACCTTGAAGGGGGGGATGGGACACACACACACACACACCAGTTATATTTTGCTCTATTTTTATAATTTGAGAAAAAAAATTATATTTTTAATAAAATTTAATAAAATATTCTTTTTTTTATTATTAAATATAAATATTATCATTTAACAATGTCATAATGATTTTGCACGTATGGTGCCAAGATAAGAAAGATCTAATTCTTAAATAACATACAATTATATATCAAACTCAATATCAAGCAAGCGAAACTAAAAATATGAAAACATTTATTCCTTTAAAATAGAAAAATACAATTCCTTCTTATGACAATGAGTAGTCAAATTAAAATTAATTTTGTAATTCTTTGTATATTCCGATGAATTTTAGGGTCTTTTCTGCTCCCAGTGTTTTTCTCAGGCTATTCCATACAAGACAAAATATTTCAATCATTTGAGTTGATCCTGAGCTTGCAGGATAGCAATAAACTGTCAAAAAATTCACAAATCCTCTCCATGGAAGTTCATCTTACCATTTACTTTTTTTTTTTAAAAGCTTCCTCCTACAGGAAAGATTTGGGTTTTCAATATTATTTTTTATCTATAACAAATGAAAAGAGAAGATGCTCCAGTCTCTCAGCTATAAACACTAAATAAGCAAATTCACGATTTAGTTACAACTTCAACCGACAAACACAAATTTTAATTACAACTTTAACAGACACAAGCACAAATTATCCTAATAGTTATTATATACAAAATTATTGTTATAAATAAATTAATATGCAATCCAAGTGATTTAGTTTGCTGAATGAAATAGGTTAACAGGCTGAACCCTGAAGACAGTTCCCAAATTGCCTCGACATCAAAATGCCCTAATTTTAATGTATCAAAACTAAAACAATTCCTCAAAACCTGAAGTGAAAATTTCCTCAATGAAGCTCTATAATTCTTTAATAAGAATTTATTAATTGTCTTTTACTATTTTAATATTTCACGAAGTTTATTTTTCATTTAATTATTTCGTTACATTTTATTTTTGAAGAATAGTTAATCGGAATATTAGACATACTTTTCAGCTTGAATGACTGTAAGCTTCAAACAAATGGACTCAATAAAGCTATTTCGAAATCGATTGTTCTTTTTCTTTTTCGGATTCAGTGGAATTTTATAAAAATGTTTGCCTAGTATATGATACAATTTTTTAAGTTCTTAATTTTTTCTTCCTCATTTTCAAGTTTAGGAGGTAATATCACTATACACTAATATATCTTGCGATTATTCTCAAGAAACTTCTCTGACTACTGATGTAGGCCAGACCTAAATAAAATGCTTAGGTCAGCAAAATTGAGTAGTTCATTTTATATTAGGTGCCTTGAGTCGAAAATGTTGTATAAACTCAGTTTATGTAAATTTTTAGTTAATACTTTATGGATTTCAAAATGTTTTTTTTAAAACCCCCAAAAACCCAATATTTATATATATATATATATATATATATATATATAATATATATATATATATATATATATATATATATATATATATATATATATATATTATATATATATATATATATATATATATATATATATATATATATATATATATATATATATATATATATATATATATATATATATATATATATATATATATATATATATATATATATATATATATATATATATATATATATATATATATATATATCAAAATTATTCACTGCAAACATTAAAGGAAATAATCCGGATATTACAGAGGGATTATAAGGGTATAAACATATGGGGTGGACATCTAAATGATTTATGAACTCCCAATGCTACAACACTGTTGCTAGTATAAGCTCTTGGTGAATAAAAAAAAAATGATAGTACCGCTGGATAGAACTAGCAGAACAATATGGTTAAAAAATATTTTTTTTAAAAAAAAGCATTATTGGTAATGTGAATATCAGTCTCCATGTCTCCAAACCAAACAAATTTGATTGAACAAATGTTCAAACTGGCTTGATCTAAAGAGAAAGGTTCAAGACAAGTGATTCATTGTATGTATGCTACTTAAAAAAAAAAAGAATAAAATAAATAAATAAGCAATAGAAACAGGCTAAATTAAGCATATTTCATTTCTTATCCTGCTCCAATAAAATTCTATTTCGTAATCAATTTTAATAACTCATTTTCCATTGCCATTTAAAGTGAACAAAATTTACCCAAACATTGTTATTACTATATGGGACTTGGAAACTCTTACTACATCATTCAAGACTGAAAAAAATGCACTTTTCACTTTTCAAACATTCAAACTCTTTAAAATATGTTAGTCCCAGTTACGAGGTCAGTATTTAAATATATTATTTAACAAAATAATTACCCAGATAAATATTAACTTAAAATTAAAAAGAAATCAGGCCTTTCGATGCATATACGTCATCATCAGACTCTCCAAAACAAAAGTGAAAAAAAAGTTTTAAAAAGTTTTTTAAAAAAAAAATAACCACTTCACAAAATATATATCATTCCATAAATGAAAATCAATTTGATTATAATAATTATTGTTGTACTTAATATAATTAATAATTAAAGAATATAGTTATACAGCTTATAAAACAAAATATTCAAACTTACCCATAAGTCCGGCAAATCGTTTGAATGTTCTGGGAATTCGACATTGGGGGTGAATTTCTATCCAAACATTCTTTTCAGTATGGATATAAACCTAATGTTATAAAAAGAAGTAATTAAGAATATGTATATTGTTTTTTTCTTTTTTGTTTTTTTCAGAAAGAAAAGAAGAGGAAGCTTAAAGGTTTTTTTTTTTGTTGGTGTTTTTTTAGTGTCAAGTTTAATAAAAAATGTTTACATAGCCAGCCTAATGAGTAGTATTTTTACAGATATAAATTTGATTTACAAAATAAAAAAAATTTATCTGTTTATATATATATATATATATATATATATATATATATATATATATATATATATATATATATAATATATATATATATATATATATATATATATATATATATATATATATATATATATATATAGTGACAATTAAATTAACAAAAGATAATAATAAAAAAAAAAGGTGATATAAACATAGAAAGAGATTATGGTCAAAAGACCACAAAGTTCTAAGCATGTTCAAGTTTAAGTAGCTTGCTTAATTACTATGTTAAGTTTAATTTATATAGTGAATCAAGTAAATAATTATTTTGTTAATATAATGGGAGTTTTTACTATAGTAATATAGTGGGTTGGGCTGGCCACTGAAACCTTCAAGTGCTTCGGCGGGAGTGCAACAAGAACAAGACCACAAAGACGTATTGAATTAAAGGAAGAAAAAGGAAGAAGAAGAAAAAAGGGAAATTTAACAGTTAACACTATTTTTGCTTATTATTAAAACCATAATGCTAATAATAATAATAAAAATAATAATAATAATAAAACAATTATTAACAGAATTTAATCAAAAAGTTACAAATTTACAAATGAGGCAAATTATTTTAATTAGTTCAAGAACAGATTTTTAAAGAAATCAACAATTTTAAGTTTCTAACTTTGGTTCATAATTGATGTGTAAAACTGTTGGTTGGTTAGCAGTAGAAAAACTAGCAGACAATCTTAAGATATAATATAATATAACTTTTCTTCCAATTAAAATTATAATTTAGCCTAATAAATAGCATGCTGAATGGGTAATTATGGAGTTGGCTTAATTATCTTTTTTTATAAAAATATAAATAGAAGACGTCATTCAATGAAATGGTAACCTTTATTTCAATTTGACTAAGACAATATTCATAGGCTCAAGTGGGTTTTAGCTGTCTCTATTTTCTTGTTCTTATAATGACATTTCTAATACTCACCTTCATGAAATTATCAATAAAATACATTCAATAATTATATATATTAATTTTTTTTAAAAAAAAGTTTTAGTTTATAAAGTTGATGATTAACTGAGAACTGATAACGTGTGGTAAAATTTAAGTATAACTTTTGGTATTTAACATAAATTCATAGTGCACTAACAACAGAAAAACCCTTCTCCTCAAAGCTAGAATAACTTTTGTGAACTGAATAGAAAAACCTTCCTCAAGTTAAAATATGCAAATTCAAAAAAATAGTAAACAAATGTATAAAGTTGTTGACTAGGTAAAGGATGGATATTCAAAGTATATTTATAAATAAATATACTTTATAGATAAATTCCTAATGTATGAACTAAAATTGAGGTAACCTTCTAAAATTAACTGAACATTTTAATTTACTGTCTTTCAACTGGACTCATCAAAATAAGGAGAAAAGTCACCAATAAGTATAGGGAATATTACCATATATTTAATTTTTACCTGCAGAAATCCTGTCTGGTTGAGTGGAGAGTCTTGAAGCATCAGAAGACATTGATGAAGGATATCTGGTCGGTAATTGGCAGGATCTTTTTTAAATTTTCGTATCAGATTTATGTGGTCATCACAGTTCATTAACTCGTATGATTTGCCAGTCTGATATATATATATATATATATATATATATATATATATATATATATATATATATATATATATATATATATATATATATATATATATATATATATATATATATATATATATATATATATATATATATATATATATATATATATATATATATATATATATATATATATATTAGTATTAATGTGTATGGGTTCTGTGAGTTTTTGATTGTTAATTTCAAATCTGTTGAACATTCTTTTTCTTGGTTTTCTATCAGCTTTGAAAATGTCCATAGCCTTCTTGCTAATTGAAATTTTGAACATTCCTGTTCTAACATTCATACAAACATTTTACTATTGTCAGAGACCCATATATATTAAGACTTTTTTTTTTTATTTCACAATTACCATATGAAAGGTGGTGTCAGTTCCAATATAAATATCAACCTTCTGCCACACATCTTGAAAACTTTGAATGTTCATAACTTTAATGTGCTCTATGTATTAAATATTCCTACTATCACCATTATCTGGTGTGTATTGCCTACTGTTCTTCCTACTGGAACAGGTTTCCATTTACTTTTTTTAATTTTTTAATTTTACTACTGGAATTAAAATCTTAATTTTCTTATATTTTGTTTGATTTAACTCACCATTAATATGTATAATTTGCAATTAACCCAGGCAGATTAACTCCGGTTTACCCTGATTATAAGCTGGGGATCGGGCCAGTAAAAATGGCCATAGTTGGATGGCCCCAGGAGCCAATCAGTCCATAAGCATAATGAAAAGAAATTTTATGTACAGATATGCCTCACATACTACGGCTAATTGGTTCCGGAAACTTCCCATACTGTTTGTAACCGCACTAATCTAGGAATGTAAGCTATAGAAAAAATGATAATTGGTAACAATAATTTTTTGGTCAACATTTTTTTCGATTATTGATGTCTGTATTAATGATGATTTCCATGCTTGAAATGAATAATAAAATGATACAAATGAATAATAAAATGACAAATAAATTTAAAAGCTTTTATTAATGTATTATTTAAAAAAATATTCAAATATTTCATTTTTTATTACTAAAAAAATTGCAATATTGAAGTTTGCCCTGGTTTCTTCTTTGGTCTCTTCTCTTCATACAAAAAAAAGGGTGATAATAATTTTAAAAAATTGAAAATGATAACACAATTTAAATGAATCGTGGCTAGTTGAATACTGAATTGTAAACAATGTATGTCTAGTGCAGTTATCATGAAATACAGGTTCTGAATGGGAAGCATACTTACATTTTTCATTTACTATAAAAAAAATTACTAATTTTAAAATTAATAATCTGTACCATGGTGAAACCACACTATGCGAGGTTTACCTGCATTATATAAAAATAAATGTATACAGGTAATTTGAAAAATTGGATAATGAAACAGAAGACTGCTCAATTAGGTTGGATATCTGGACTCTGGCCAAAGCAAATATTTTAAGACCAAGAATCCAGTCTCTGACTTAAAGCAAAATTTTAAAGCGAATTATCCAGCCTCTGACCAAATTGAAAACTGGAGTTACAATACATTTCTACTACTACCACTACTTTAACTACTTAATTAAAGAGAAAAGAAAAAAAAAACTTCTTACCTTAACTGTTTCAAGGTTCGCTCTTTCCAAAACAACTATTAACCTTTTATCAAGGTTTCTCTTGTTTCCAATTTTATTACCAAGATTAAATGTTGCTTCTTTATCTTCTTGCAAAACTTCCTCTTTTTGTTTACATTCATCATCTTTTTGATGTGAACTTGGATGACGTTTTCTTTTACCCATGATAAATAATTTGGACAGGCCTATATGATGGAATCCAATTAATATATATATATATATATATATATATATATATATATATATATATATATATATATATATATATATATATATATATATATATATATATATATATATATATATATATATATATATATATATATATATATATATATATATATATATATATATGGACTGACCGTGCCTTGGCCCAAGCTAAAAATCAGGGAAAACTGGGGTTTGCCTGCCAGGGCTAAAATGGCAAATTATACTTATTAATGGTGGATTAAATCAAACAAAATATAAGAAAATGAAGATTTTTTTCAAAATTTTCTCTCTCTTTCTTTTCTGTTTCTTTTGACCTCTCCTCTTCTGCTAGTGAATGTTCATCTTTGTGTTTTGATTTTAGATGCCCCCATAAAGATTTGATGGAAAATTTTTTACTTGGGGCACCCAGATGTCCTCTTCTAATTTCCAGGCTACTGATGTTACATTTAGCTATTTCGAGCCTATCCTGAAACATTGTAAAGTACTCCCATACTGCTGAAGCTGATCTTTTAGCCATAGTGACTGAAAATATATATAACAAAACAATAATTTTGAAATAATGTAGCTAAATGATACAAATTTGATAAACAGCAATAAAATAACAATGATATGTATAAATGCAGGTTATATTGATAATTTTATATCTAACATTTTTTAAACTTTACCTTAGGGTCTTACCTAGGTAAACCTGTTGAATCACTATTGTGAATCAGAAAAAAAAAAAAAATTTAATTTTTGTACTTTTTTTTTAACTTTCATTACACAAAATCTGTAATTTTCTGAAATATTTTTTTGGAGAAAATACATATAATAATTTAAGTGAATGTTGGCTATTCTTTCAGTCAATTTGGTTAAAAGATCACCTTCAGCAGTATGGGAGTACTTTACAATGTTTCAGGATGGGTCCAAAATAGTTAAATGTAACATGTGCAGTCAGGAAATTAGAAGAGGATCTCCGGGTGCCCCAAGTAAAAAAATTTCAACCAAATCTTTATGAGGGCATCTAAAATCAAAGCACAAAGATGAACATTCACTAGTAGAAAAGGAGCAGTCCAAAGAAATAGAAAAGAAAAAAAAAAACAAGAAAAATATCTTGTTTCTTATATTTGTTTGAAATTTTTTTTTTATTATTTGACTAATTGAGTGGAAATTTTAAGGGTATATGCATTTTTTCATGAAGAGCTTCTCAAACTTTGAGAATTTTTAAAATTTGGTCAAAAATGAACCTTTTTTGAGAGATTATATCTTGAAACCAAATAATCCCATCGAATAAAGTATAGAGAGGAATTTGAAGCCCCATCTCACCTCTATACACCCACTAAAAATAAGAAATGTTGTAGTAGTTTTTTTTTTTTTTTTTAATTTCTTTGTCCGAAAAGGTGGATTAAAAAAAAAAAAAAAAAAAATTTCGATAGTTGGTCAGTTTTGGGCTTATAACATTTTTCCTATAACTCTGGGAACAAAAGTCTCTTAGAAGCTTTTGTAGTCCATAAAATTCTGAAAATACAGTTCAAATTTCGGGTCATTTCAAAAAGAGGTTTGCCCCCACCATTCATTTGAAAAAGGGTCAAATTTTCAAAAAAAAACCTTTTAACTGTTCTAGACTCAGAAAAATGCTAGAAATGGACTTTTTTCACCGGAAAAAAGCTATGTACACTGAAAATTTCAACAGAATTAGATGAAAATTAAAAAATTTTTTGAAATTGGACTTTCCCCATAAGTATGATTTGCCATTTTAATTCCAGCAGGCAAACCCAAGTTTTCCCTGATTTTTAGCTAGGGTCGGAGACCCAGTCAATCCATATATATATATATATATATATATATATATATATATATATATATATATATATATATATATATATATATATATATATATATATATATATCCACATTATTTTTTCCTCAGAAATAACAATTTGTTTGCAATTTCAATAACTACACTAATGTCAGAGTTCCAGTCAAAATCGCAATGTGTAGATATGTTACTAGTTTCAGCAACCTGGTCTCATATAAAAAAATCCACTACTGTCAGTTAGACAATTACCAGAAATATATATATATATATATATATATATATATATATATATATATATATATATATATATATATATATATATATATATATATATATATATATATATATATAGTGAAAAGGCTTTTACATCCACAGCACTTTTTAAATTTTTCCAGTGAATGAGAAAATTTGAAAAGTTAAGGAAACAAATTTTTGGTAATTATAACATTCACAGTAATGGATTTATTTGTACAAGACCAGGTTGCTGAAACTAACAACACATCTACGCATTGTGAGATTGACTGGAACTACGTAACTATATTTTGAGAATTCAACTAGAACTATGCATAGAGATACTACAACATGAGCCTTGGTATAGAAATTGCCAAAAAAATAGATAACTTTTTCAGAGAAAAAAAAAAAATAAATAAAAGGTGGAGATTGTTTCTGAGTTTCGATTGTTAAAAAATATCAAAAATCGAAAATATCGGAGAAGCCTATCGTAAATAAGAGAGTTGCCAGAGGTACTATTACTAGACATACACACAATTATTATTACTTACTTTTCTAGCAGAACCTAATTCGACTTATCATAACCTGAACTACCGAAGTTGCTGTAAAAGAGGCCTAACCTACACAAGAAGTTGCCGTAAAAGAGGCCTAACCTACACAAGAACCACATCCGACCACAATGTAAATAAAACACAAACTAAAATTCTTTTAGGGATATAGTATCGATTAAAATAAAATATCAACGTAAAAAAATATCGATATAAAAAATATCGAAACTCAGAAACAATCTCCACCTAAGCCTATATATATATATATATATATATATATATATATATATATATATATATATATATATATATATATATATATATATATATATATATACTTAGCAAACATTGGTTCTTTGGTAGGTTAGGTCTTTTTGTTGGCCATTAGTGTGTAATTAACAAAGTGGATTTTTTTTGTTAGGCTAGGTCTATTTACTGCCCGTTAGGCATAGTTTTACCCTTTAAGTCCAGGTTAATTTAAGTCTAACTAGTTTGTTAGATCTAACAAACTAGTTTGACTTAATTAACCTGGACTAACCTGGACTTAAATGGTAAAACTATAAATGGTTCTCCGTCTATATGGCTATAAGGCTAAGGCACGTTCGGTGTAGTCGGCCTAATTATATCACTTTAAAACACGATTTTTAGTACTTTCTAATTATTTTTAAATTTATTGAATTTCATTCTCCGACCAATTTTATTGTTTTTCTTCAATATACATTACATTTCCAGTTTATATTAACCCAAAACTACTAAATACCAGGTGAGATGAACCATGCATAATAACCATATTTTTTTTTTTAAGTTAATTGAGCCGCGGAAAACGATTTTGTAAACTAAAAACACTAAAAAAAAATAAATAAATAAAATAAATTAATAAATAACAAAGTAATAACCCCCGATCATTTACCAACACACCATCCGACTTCATAGACTTTAAAGTCTATGTTCGACTCATAGACTTTAGTTCGACTTCAATGGCGTTTGGCTTCGCACAGGTTGCTGCATCAGTGTCGGAGAGGAGTGGAAATTTAAAAATTCTATAGCTATTTCGGAGCAAAAAAAATTTCTTGATATATTTAAACTTTGATGACGAAATATTATGAAATAAAGTAAATTATGCATATTCAACTGTTTACAATTTTTTTTTTTTTTTACATTATTATTACCTAGCGAACGCTAGGGTCTTTCCTATTAATTTTACCCACAGACTGTGTTACATAGCAATTAAAATATATAAATAATTTTTAAAATTTTCACACTAATTTAAGTAATTCACTTTGTTTGTAATTTAGTAAATAAAAATGAATTAATTTTTTTTAGAAAACTTTTGTATAGCTCCGAAATAGCTATAAAATTTCTTACATTTCCCTTTCGTCGCGGATGCAGCAACCTGGTACTGCAAGCCCGAATGATAAATATAATACGCCATTTAAGTCGTACTGTACGTGTTGTTAAATTCACGTACTTTGTTGGGAATTTCTATGGCACTGAAATCCCAGAAAGCGCTTAATGCAGATGTTACTGCTCTACTAAGAATAAACCTAATTCTAGTAAATTTAGACTGCATTTAATAAAAAGAAATTAAAAAAGAACTCACCATTGAAAATATTCCTCAAATTGTTAAAATAAAAGGGGGAATTTACAAGATAACAACTTGGACATTCGGCTTATTTTGTGTAAGCTCATAAATAAATTTTAAAGTAATAAATTAGGTAAAATTTAGCCTAGTAGGAACATAGCTTCAACTCAAAGAAGGAATCCTCAACTCTGCTCAAAAACCAAGGCCCAGTTAAACAGTAAAGTCAAGTCAAATATAAAATTCAAGTTAAAAGTAATGCACTAAGTCAATCCAAGCATAATAAAAAAAAGTCAATTTTAATTCAAAATATCAAGACAAAATATCATGTTAAGTTGGTCTAGTTGGAACCCAATTTCTCTTACAAAGCTCTAAAGATTCCTACCCTAAGGATTAAAGAATATATAACTACCGTATGGTTACAAGTAATTCAAAATAGTTAAATGGGATAATACTCATCTTATTGAAGCTTCACTCTTCACGTTTAGATGAGTATTTTTAGGAACATAGGAAAATAGAGACAGTTAGAAGCCACAAGGGCCTATCGAGACTGTCCCAGTCCAAACAAATAATAATAATAACAATAACAATACTAGTACATGCACAAAAGACTAGGTCTATCCCTTCCCTAGTTATCAGTTCATTCATGCAAAGATAAATGCAAAACCAAGCCCAACTACACATGCAGCATTCAATGAACCATCACCCACTACAATAAAACTGCCATTAGGCTTAGTCATAGGTTGATCTGTTGATCTAAAAATTCATATATACCCACCAATTTGGCTTAGTCAAGCTATATTATATAATACCTAAACCATCCATAAATTTATCTAGCCCCCTTTTAAATTTGACAAGAGAATCACAGTCAACAATCTCTTCTGGCAAGTCATTCCAAAAATTAACAACTCTATTACTGAAAGAATATTTTCTTAGATCGAGATGGCATGGCTTCTTTTTAATTTTCTTATCATGTCCTCTAGTTACTCTTCCACTGTCCAATATAAAGTATTTTTCAATCTCTGTATTACTGTCAGATGCAAATATCTTGTAAACTTGTAAACTTAGTTAAGAAACGTTAAATAATAATTGTAAAAAATTGACTTACACTGTCGGTGTTAAATTGGGCAAGTGCTAGCCTCTGGACTTCTCGAGTATATATAACAAGAGTCAATATACATGTTAAAATCTTTTCCCGCGGTTCATCTAACCAGAACAAAAATATTTCACACCAACTTCGTCTTCTTAGTTCCGATATATAAAGAAAAAATTTTATTCCTGGCAAAGACACTTCTACCCTAGTTTTTTGTTGTCCCAGAGAATATATTTTAAAACCTGGAGCTGAATTTTGTTCAGTTTATTATTTAAAAACCTTGACTTGAAAGAGAAGGGTCGGAGTTAGCGTTATGATTAAACAATTGATTAAATAATACTGTGATTGTTTTAGAAAAAATGTTGCTTCGTGAAGTTCTTAATATATAAAAAAGATATATTTAAAAACGCTAGAGGTATATAAAAAGTTGACAATATAATAAGTTAAAGCAAACGTGGAATATTTACTTTCTATTAGTGTTAAGTTCAGTTGGGCAAAATCCCTGAACTTTTTATTTTTTCGTTTTTAATCAAATAAAAAATATTGTTGTCATATAGTGAGTTGTCAAAATCTTTAGATATTTCTGTTTTTCATTAAATTTATACATTAAAAACGGCATATTTTGATGTATCGTAGCGATCTTTGTTTGTTAGAAAGATGTTTTAAATATTTTAAAGTATATTTCAAACCAATTTTATAAAAAAAAAAAATTATCATATATATATATATATATATATATATATATATATATATATATATATATATATATATATATATATATATATATATATATATATATATATATATATATATATATATATATATATATATATATATATATATATATATATATATATATATATATATATATATATATATATATGACTCAACTCTACATTTTTCTACTCATTTCAAATCTGATCCCTCTTTTGCTTCTAGAATTGCTTCTTGTCTTCAACTTTCCGATTCTATTCTTGCCGATCTGGATGGGATTTCCCGGTGGGGTCATAGCAACTTTGTTCAAATTCAACTCTTTAAAAACTCAACTTCTTCACATCTCCCTCTTAAAAACACCTCCTAACTTTTCTATCCTCTTCGATGGCTCTCCCGTCTCACCTGTAAATAACATTAACATTCTTGGTCTAAACATAAACAACAAACTGTCTTGGAAATCACATATCACAATGGTTTCTAAAGCGGCCTCTAAGAAGCTGGGAGTTCTGTTCAGATTGCGAGAATTTTTTCCTTCTGAGCAGTTACTCTAAATATATAAGGGTCTCATTCGCCCTTGTATGGAGCATTGTTCTCACATTTGGGTGGGGGGGCTCCAGCTCCTCCTCTCTTCTGGATAGGGTTGAGTCAAAAGCTAAAAGATTAATAAACTGTCCCCTACTTTCAAACTCTCTTGACCCTCTATCTCTGAGACGTGACGTTTACGCGCTATCTCTTTTCTATATACAGGTACTATAATGGCTGGTGCTCGAGGGAATTGGCCTCTCGCATTCCTTCACTGTTGCGTTGTCCTCGTTGCACAAGGGGTGCTCTGCTTTCGCACCAATTTTGTATGGACGTAGGAAACCTCAGGCTAGCCCGTTGTGGTTCCTCCTTTCCAGCCACCTCTATTCTGTGGAACTCTTTACCATCATCCATTTTTCCTCCTGTATTTAATGTTGCACTCTTCAAGGCTTCCGTCTGAGCCCCCTGAGGGTTGCGTGCGTTAGGTGTGTGTGTGCTTAGACAAGTTTTCTCCCTATGTGTGTGTGCCTCCTCCTTGAAAAGGGATCTGTCCGTTAGTATATATATATAATATAATATATATATATATACGGATATATATATATATATATATATATATATATATATATATATATATATATATATATATATATATATATATATATATATATATATATATATATATATATATATATATATATATATATATATATATATATATATATATATATATATATATATATATATATATATATATATATATATATATATAATAATATAATTTATAATATCTTTTTTTTTTTAGTTACAAGTGTTCTTTTTTTTATTTGTAAGCTTATTCACCTAAGTAATAATTAATAAGCAAATATAGTAAATTAGTTAATTAGCTTAATTAAGGTTATTTAAATTATTTATTTTAAAAAGTACAAGCTATTTTAAAATTTTTTTTTTTTTTATGGGGAGGGTCCAGTGTTGAAAATTTTTTTTTTTAAATTTTCAACCGATTACCCTGAAATGTGCAATCTCTCCATTTCAACGAGTCGAAAATATTTCGATTTCTGACGTTTTTCTGTTTCTATAACGGTTTAAATGTTTTTTTTTTCTCTCTCTCTCTCTCTCTCCCCACCCCACCCCTCTTTTTAAAATGAATGGTAAGGCAAAACTACTGGTTGGAATGACCTGAAAATTGAACTGTATATTCACAAATCTATTAGCTACAAAAGCTTCTAACATACTTTTGATATCTGCTTTTTAGAAAAAAAAGTTACATGCCCTTACCTAACCAACTATCAAAATAATTTTTTGAAATTTTACCCTTCCGGACAACAACAACAACAAAAAAAAAAAAATGCATCTACATTTTTCATTCTTTTAAGAATGTATAATGCTACAAATTTCTCTCAATACTTTATTCAATGCTATTTGTTCTTTTCGAGATATAGCCTCTCAAATTTGGTCAATTTTCAAAGAAATTTCATGCTTCAAAATTTGAGGTTATATCGCGAAAAAAATTAACATCGAATGATGTAATAAAGTCGTAGCTCTGTACCTCTTCTAAACACACAAAAAAAAAAAAAAAAAAAAAATCAAAAGAAATCAAAAAATTTTTTTTTTTATTTTTTTTTTTTTGTCCGAAAGAGTAAATTTTTTTTTTTTTTTCAAAAAAAAAAAAAAATTCAAGTGCATATAACTTTTTTCTAAAGCAGATATCCTTTCTTGCAATTGGGCCCGAGTATTTAATTGCCCCAAAACATTTTTCAGTGCGTTGAAATGCATATATATTTATAAAAATCGGTAAATTAAAATTTTTTTGAAATTGGACCCTTCCCATACGAAAATGAGACCAATAAAACCAATTTAATGTATTTAAATTTTTAAGAAAATGAGTAAACTAAATTAACAATTTTATTTATTTGCTGGTATTTAAGATAAATATTTTTTATGATTAACTCTCTCAGCACTTAAATGTCGAAAATAAAACAATTCCTATAACTAGAAAATTAGTTATAGCTTTGAATATTTAAGATATTGCGAAACAAACCTTTCTTCAACCATGATTTGGAGAACATTTTGAATGGAATACTTTAACTCAAGTTCATGCCATCGTCTCAGTGTAGATGAATACTAGTAAATTGATCAGTTTATAAATCATTTAAAAAATTTTTTGTGGTACATTGCTGAATGCACACATATTTCAACCCTAAAGCAGTTTTCAATTTTACATAATTCTATAGACCAGGTTAACTTTATAAAACTTTTTTTAATAGTTAATATTTATAGATACTAGATAGCCTAAACTAACTTCAGAACGATTGTCAGGTCTCTGTAGTAACAAACAGGAAAACTAAATGTTCTAAAACTTCCAAATATACTACTACTGCATTACGAAATTGGTATACACTCTTCTCAAAAGACTACCAACAATTAACGGTTTAACATCAATTTTTTTAAAAATCCAATTTCAGAGTATCAAATATATCAATAGAATAGTAGTTTTTCAAACCTTTACAGATCTATTTTGTAACACGCAAACTAGATTCCGTTAACAAAGTTCTTTCAATAAACAATTCCCATTACAATAAATTTAGAATATAATCTTTACAAAAAAAAACTTGTACTATCAAAAATTTAAGCCTTCTCATACATCATTATACTGAGTTACAATTTCAATGTAATTCAAGTTAAGCTCTTCAGTTACTTTCATTCCCATTAGTATGTCAATCTAGAAATAAAATAAAAATTCTTATATTTTCAATACGAGTTGCCTAAAGCTAAAAAAAATTTACTAGGACAGAAAAAACAAAAAAAAATGAAATGATTTATTTCATTTAGTATAATCTTTGGGGCGGTCCCATCGTAGATTTAACATGTAGTGAACGAACGTTCTGCCAATGTTTTTTCAACAATGAAACCAAAAAGTTCATTGCAAGGTAAGTGTTTTGAACTAATTCATCTGAGGTCATTTTGACGTGGCCAATTGCAACAGATAAACACAATACCTGAAAATTAAGGATAAATTATTGTGGTAAGTTACTAAACTCAAATGAAAATTACGAATTGGTCTATACTTTCAGATTTTAAAATAATGTCAATATCAATTTTTATCCTTAATGGGATATAACACTTCACGATAAAATGAATTTACTATATTAAAAAGTTTTGGAAAGGTTATTTGTATTTGGTTTACAATATTACACAAGATCAAAAATGTCCATTACAACAAAATTTGAATAATATTATGCTATATATATATATATATATATTTTTCAAATTCTCGTAATTTACTACTTATTCAGAATGAAAAAAACGTGCTACATCTGTGATCAGAAATTTGGTTACGGGCTCAAAATGGTAGTTGTGAACAGTGAACATTTGGAGAAAATAAAATAAATGAGGGCTCCATTAAAAGGCTTTAAAAAAATAAAATTGAATAAATATGCCACGCGAAGAAACTTAAAAAGCATTTAGATATTAAAAAACAAACCCTTCTTCAACGTTGATTTGGAGGACATTTTGAATGGAATACTTTAACTCATACAAGAATATACCATCGTTTCCTAGTGTAGTTGAATACTAGTATAATAAAACTAATTCAAAAAAGTTGAAATCATTATTAAGCATATATCATTAATTACCTTCTTCATTTGGAATTTAATAGTAGCTTTTAACTCATCAATCTTGTCTTGCAATTTTTCTTGGTGAGTGCACATCGCTGGAAATTTACCGGCTTTGTTCAATCCAGGACCCAAAAGTCTAGGAATCTGTTTGATAAGGACATCGGAAGCAATAAAGGCATCGTACTTCTTGGCTGTAATTTAAAAGACAAAAAAAAAAATCCTTAGAATACATTTCAAGTTGATAGTAAATTAATTATTATAATAATTTAGTCAGAGTGAGCTGGTAAGTTTCAACAACATGTATCTGATGACACGCTAATTTACATCAGTATTAACAAAAATAAAGGGGTACTAAAAGTAAACGGAACTAACCCAATTTCTTAACGAGTTTCTTGTCTCGATTCAATTTCTTCAAATCATCAGCAGACATGCAGGGAATTCCAAGTTCTTTAGCCTCATCCAAATGCATCTGATCTCCAAGTACACAAACTTTCATTGTTGGTTTAGGGATGTGCTTCAACCTGATAATGAGAAAAGGTATTTAATACTAATACAAAGCACAACAATTACTAGTTTTCAACTGACTTTTTTTTCTTTTTCTTTTTTTTTATTTTAAAATACTTACCATACTGTTTCGCATGGCAAGGTTAATAATCACATGTCCCTCAATTATTTAAATACCCTGAGGAAAGGTCCGCTAGGCTTGAAATTAAACCTAGCTCCCTGGAAGCCAATGCAAAACAAAGGCTCAGGTGAAAACTTACTTAACCGTGCCATTGAAACGCTTGTCCTTCTGGGGATCGTAGTTCTTCAATCCAATTTGAAGTTCAACTGTCTCCATAAAACGTCGTTTCTTCGTCTTGCTGAAGGCAAGGACTCCATTAATGCATTCATAAAGGGTGTCTCTTGAAACTTTACTGCGGAAGGAAAAATCTTCTATTAGTAAGAAGTTTTAAATAAGTTTATTCAAAATTAAATTATTAATGTTTCTCAGTAAATAAAGCTTCATCAATTGTCAGTAGCTAATACGTTAGACATCATAGAAAATACCAATTATAATTTCAAAAAAAAAAAAAATTTATTATATAATATATATAATATATTTAATATATAATATATATATATATATATATTATATATATAATATATATATATATATATATATATATATATATATATATATATATATATAAATATATATACATTTATATCTGCAATTATTAAATGCAGATGTATAAAATGCCTCATCACTATCCATTAATATTTCTGACCTATTCTTAATTCAACCCTGAACGATCCAGCAATTTTTCCTACTTCTTTCCTCTCAGATGTCCCATGCCTTTACCTGTGATTACATTTGATCAGGTATGTACTTTTGAAATCTATGAACGATATGAAAGCAAGCGGCCCGGATGGCACTCCGTCCCTCATTCAACTTTCCTTTCTGTGCCTCAATAAGTGGAAGACATCCCACATTTACATATCAAAAATTTGCCATCCACTATTATATATATATATATATATATATATATATTATATAATATATATATATATATATATATATATATAAAAAATATATATATATATATATATATATATATATATATATTATATATATATATATATATATATATATATATATATATATATATATATATATATATATATATATATATAAGGGATGGAGAGATCAGAATTTTAAGATACCAATAATTAATTTTTAACCACCTGATTCGATACAATTTTTTTTTTTTAACTAAACTCATGAAGGCTGAAACAATAATGTAATATTCAATGACCATAAAATTTACTTTCTCAGCTATCAGCAATACAATTACTTTGGGAGCCACATTGCTAAACAAAACTATTGATATGTGGTATAGGGTCTGTGCAACCAAAACTTGTCCTAGAGCTCCGTATTTTCTTTTAATTTATGCATTATTCATAATCTTCAATCCATTTCCACTTTGTTGACCCCCACCTTTTTTTGTGTTTCCTATTACTATCTTTATCCTCAATTTTCAGCCAAAGGTCGTAGTTATGCATGTGTAAATTTTGCTTGCTCTCGTATCTCTAATTTAGTCTTCCGAATTTTTCACCTTGTGGCTTATGCTCTCTTGCCATTCTACAATTTATTTGCTCTATCTCCTAATTCTAACTATTTTCTCAGAAATCATTAGGTAATTTCAATATTCACAGTCACCAATGACAATAGGATAGAGGTAGTTATCAGAACTCATAGAGGAGGATAATTTGGCAGTATAAGAAGGATTAAAAGTTTTAAAAGTCTAGAATGTTGGGTCCATCTCCCAAGACGATCAGGGATACGAGCTGCACCAGCTACTCATGGTAGTTTTCACTGGCTGTATCATGAAAACTAGATAAACGTCATTGGTGACGGTGAACATTGAAATTACCTAATGATTTCTGAGAATATAGAAAATATTTATTATATATATATATATATATATATATAATATATATATATATATATATATATATATATATATATATATATATATATATATATATATATTATATATATATAATTTGCACTTATCTGGCCATCCAAGGTGTATCTAGATCACCTTGAAGCCTTATGCATCCATTTCCTTACTGAGGTGACCACTTTGGTATACTCTGCAAACTTAAGACACCTTACATTTAAGACGTTTGCCTAAAACATATGAAAAATAGTGGTTCCAGCACAGAACCCTGTGGGACCCCACTCCTCACCGTTTCCCATAATGACTTTCAATTCAGTTGCACACACTGCCTTCTGTTCTTCAACCACTCTTTGATCCAATTGTGCACCACTCCACCTATACCACACTGATAACTTTTGCATCAGCCTTACATGGGGTAAATTATCAAAATCCTTGTTAAGTCTAAATATATAACATCAACTGGATCACCCCTGTCTATACATTCAGTAATATATTCAATAAATTCTAGGTTGTCCAATGATCTAAAATCACCCTGGGAATTATGTAGTGATATTGTTAACATACAAATGTTTCTATACAACTTTTCCAAAAACTTTTACAACCAGAGATGTTAAGCTAACTGGCCTATAGTTTCCTAGTTCTTTACTACCATTCTTATAAAAGGGCATCACATGCAATTTTCAAGCCCTCAGGTATCTCTCCAAAAGTAGATTGTTTAAAAATCAAATAATGACTTTGTAATACTGCTATTACTCCTTTAAAATTCTACCATAAAGACCATCAGAACCACTGCCTATTTGCGTTAAGTTCTAATAAAGATTTAATTGCATCTAACTTTCAAATGCTCTACACCTATTTAATATATTTATACTAGAGCTATTAGTCTCAACTTATCAAGTCAATTCCTTATCTGAACTTACTAAATACTCAGACACTAATACACCAACCTAGTAGAGCATAGCCAAATGATAATACATCATTGATGTATTATAAAATGACCATAATTATAACTGATGTTTGTGGTTATTATTAGTGTACAATATTAGTTTTCTGCAACCCAATTTACAAACAAACAAAAAGAATCAGTTTCAATATATTAAAAATATGCAGTTGAACCAGAGAATTACCATAAAAATACCTTTAGTCATATGTAGTAATTCTTTAAAATTTTAAGTTTGTGGAGTTTTAATGTAAAAAAAAGTTTCCCACATCAATTTGCAGAATAAACTTGAATTTTGATAATTTCCAATTTGCAGTTTTGCTATACTGTGAACTAAAATAATTACCTTCATTTGCTTTTTTTTGTATATGTATATTTTCTAATTATTCTCTACCCAATCCCATATAAAACTGGCGAAGTTGCACATGAAACCCTTGCTTTATGACATTTGAAATTACTTTTTAATACTTAATCCTCCTTTTTAGTTTTGTGAATTTGATTTTCCTGCATGCTAAAATAGGATTGCTTCAATGTAAATTACACTTCATTTATAATCCTGAAAAACACAGTGCTGGTTTACCAAATACTGATTATTGTAAATATGTTATTCCAGGGGAACCGATTTTTTTTTCATATATCAAAACTACAAAGACATTGGTCTGAATAATAATTTTTAGGTTAATTGAGCTGTGGAAAACAATTTTGAACACAAAAAAAAAATTTAAGTGAAAGTAATAATTGCCAAGATTTATCATACAGCTTTAATGGCATATTATAAGGTAATACTTTAGTGAAGGGGGGCTAAACTTTTTTTTCCTACTCAGCCTAACTACAAAAAGAAATCTGATTTTTTTTATGATTAAGATAAATGACAAATGAATTTATAAGAAAAAATTTTAATTTTAAAAATAATTTAAAACTAATGAATTTTTTTTTAAATGTGACATCAAAAGATTTTTCAAATACATCAGAAATGCACACAATGACAGTCTTTTAAAGGTTGTCTGTGCTTTCATGTTAATGGGTTGCCATTATTTTTTTTTTTTTTTTTTTTTTTTTTTATTTCCCTTAAAATTTTTTTTGGCAAAGTATATATATATATATATATATATATATATATATATATATATATATATATATATATATATATGGCTTGAGTTAAGAAGTTGTCTGACCTTATATAGCAATATTTTGAAATTTCAATCTATCGGATAGGTTTGTATCATATGGCAACTTTGGTCATTCAGGTTATAAGTTAAACTAAGTACACAATAAAATAATGATAATAGTAGTAATAACTTTAATAGGCATTAATGAAAAAGCTAAATATTACAGATGCCAAAATTTGCATTGATATTTCCATATATCAAAGGTCAGACAACTTAACCTTTTTATATATATATGAGAGGAATAAGAAAATTTTATCAACACTCGAGTCTCGGGGTACAGGGGGCTCTCCTCACTGTAGACAGATCATGTGCCATGCATTTGATTTCATTGCTGTACTAAATAATGCATATAATACAAGTTGCAAATGCATAGACATTTGTTTATAAGGGGCTCTGTCCCAACACCAGCCAACCCATAAATGGTGATAAAATACTTATATTCCCCTCCCTCTCTCCCTCTCTCTCTCTCTATATATATATATATATATATATATATATATATATATATATATATATATATATATATATATATATATATATATATATATATTTACAAACTTAACTATTTCCATTTTTAGCTTCAACATATTTTAAAATGTTGTTACAATAGCAACCTTGTCAAAATATTCAAAGTTTTATAATTTTGGAAGATGATATTCTGATATCAATTATTCTATAGTTAAGAAAAGTTTTTTTTAAGTTTTATTTCTTTTCGTACAAAATAATGTTTGTCAATTAAAAAAAAAAAAATTCATTTTCGTAATTAAGCTGAGAAAAATTCAGGCCCCCTTCACTAGGATTTTTCCCATTATAATTTATCTTAGTACCTCCTGGTTACCGCTACAATCAGCTAAGATGGATTCATACAAAATTTTATAGCAATTTTATATATTAAAAAAAAAATTTCCTTTTTTTCAAATATTGAATATATAAAATATTAAGAAAAAGTAAAATATATGTATTGAATTTTTAAAAACAATTTTATTACATTATTATTGTGTTCTGAAAGGCCCAGCATTCACTAGATTAGGCCTAACTGGCTGTTAGGGATATTTTAATCCTTTAAGTCCAGATTAGGTTAAGTCAAATGTGTTAAGATCTAACAAACTAGTTCAACTTAACCTAATCTGGACTTAAAGAGTAAAAGTACATCTAAGGCCAGAAAGTAAGCCTAACTTAGGGAATGCTTGGTCTTCCAAAATTCAATAATAATGTAAAATAAAGTTTCAAAAAATTTAATATTCATAATTTACTTTATTTCATAATATATAGTTTAATCAAATTTTTTTTTAAATTTTTAACTCCGATTTAGTTATAAAATTTCTGATATAGCAACCTGGTACTATAAAACTAAATGATAAGCCATTAAAGCCCATATTGTATTAATTAAATAATAGCGGTTACCCTTAAATTCTTTTTTGGTTTTTAAGTGTACAGAAGTTTTCCACAGCTCAATTAACCTAAGAAAACATTATTCCCGACATTCTTCTTTGAAGTTATGATATATAAAGAAAAAAAATCTGGATTATGCATAGTTTTCTTTACCTGGTATTTAGTTATTCATAAACTGGAAATATGTATATTGAAGAAAAACAAAAGGGTTGGATAATCAAATTCAATTAAAAATAGTTAAAGTACCAAAAATTATAAAATATTACACGACTATTTTTATTTATTTTTATATTTTTAATGGTCGTCAGGCAGCATCGGCCTATTGACCATGGCTTCTATTCTTCTTCCATAGTTGAAACTTGATCGAAATGCATATTTTACTCAATTACTTCTCAATTATTAGATGTCTCATTTAATAATAAACAAAATCGTATAAATTATTTATATTAACATAGGTATGTTGCTAGTTTCAGCAACCTAGTCTCATACAAAAAAAATCCACTACTGTGAACTCTACAATTACCATATATTTTCTGATTATCTTCCTCAGCCCAATTTCTTTTACCATATTGTCAAACTTACAAACTTTATAGTGTTCAAAATCTATTTTTTGTTTTTCTTCAATATATATTAATTTCCAGTTTATTTTTGATATAAATATATAAATTGTTTTTCTTCAATATACATTAATTTCCAGTTTATATTTTTAATATATAAATACCAGAAAAGACAAACCATGCATATTTACCAAAATCCGTTCCATGGAACGACATATTTACCGCTGATCAGTAAATCATTAATTTACTTTCTGCAATGCACTAGTTTGTGAGTGTATTTTCTATTGAGTAGCATTACTTCATATATTTTTACGAAATACGCTGAAAGGGATATTAGGCCTCACTCCCAATAAGGAAATTTTTTAACCTTATCGATCTTTCAATTTTCATTATTCCTACCCTTTAATCTTAAAAAGGTTTTACAAATTCTCAATAGACCTAATATATGGGTTAGGTCCTTGAGCCGGTTGAATTACTATCTTAGAAAAATTACCTTGAATCAATTATATCAAGAAATTAACTTTCTAATAACAATAAAGTAGGACTTACTTTACAAAAATAAAAATCTTAAGTACATCTTACCTCATTTTGAATGATGAATAAAAGAGAAAAAAAAAATTAAACTAGGCAAAGCCTCTTACACGCGACTTTCAAAATGTAATGGGTGACTTGGAATTTTGTTAGAATCTCTCTTCCCTTCCGCGATACACCATACACGTGAACTCTAAATTTACAATAGTTTCAAAAATCACTAACATTCTAGTGAAATCATGTTCCAAGTATTTAATAATGATTTCTTACGTACTGAATTATTTTTTTATTTTATTTTACATTTTTTTTTTTTTTTTTTTTTTTTTTATTTTATATTAAATAAATATATATATATATATATATATATATATATATATATATATATATATAATATATATATATATATATATATATATATATATATATATATATATATATATATATATATATATATATATATATATATATATATATATATATATATATATATATATATATATATATATATATATATATATATATATATATATATATATATATATATATATATATATATATATATATATATATATATATATATTATATATTATAAAACCACTTTATGATAAAATAATAAAAATTAAAACATTAAAAAAGATTCAACAAGAAAAATGAAAAATAAATAACAGATGAAGAATAAAAACACGTAAACATTTCAGAGCATTAACCTTGCTCCCTGATTACTACGCTAGTTAACAGATTGTTTCTTTAGCTCTTCTTTCTTATTCCTCCGTACTGTTAAACTATAGTTTAACTTTTAATGAACTTTAAAAAAAAAAAGTTCATTCACGTTTAAGGTCTATAGAATCCACTCATGTCACTAATCAAAATTCCAAATTTGTTCAAGAAAGTTTTTACTTATTTATTTTCTACAGATAACTATCACTCACGAGTAGGACCCTTTGGCTTTGTCTAAATTCATATTTATTCTGTTGTTCTACTAGCTTCGTCCAGCTCTACTACAGTCTTCCACATTTGATGTAAAAGACATTGCATCGTCATCAAATCACAGCCTTCAAACCCTTAAATTAGTTATTAAGTATCATTCTTTTATGCTTATACATTTGTCATTTGAAATTATCCTGAATGTTTCCACTAATTCTGTGGCGAATTATTTTGGCAAAACTGTAACTCTCTGTTGAACTGTATTCAGATTTGCATGACATTACTTTCATGAAATTATTTAATTGAAATATAGTACTTTATTTTCACATAGTAATAGTAAGATGTTTGTATAAATTTCACAAAAACCTTTCTATTCAAAACATTGAAGTGAAATTAGTTCACAGTAAGTTAAATGGGTTTTCATAACCTACAAAAGTCATGTAGTTTGCAAGTACTATATATACCTTTTCGGAAATAACAAACTCTAAATATTGCTTTTGATGTTACTGATTAAAGACAATTGTGCAATTTTAAAAAGAAAGAGAAATTTTAAAAATTCCTTGTGATCATCCAAGCTTGGAGAGAATCTGATGGAACTTGGTTTCTACCTCTACGTCACATATGTAAATGTTATGGAACACTGGAATGAGCAGGAATTTTTTCATGGGGGTTAGAATTGTAAGCTACTGTCATCACCCTTATCACGTATGTTGGAAACTGATGTTTTTAAAGGTGATTTTTATTTTAAAGTTTCCTATAGAACTTGCATGATATGTAATGTACTAGAGAGAAATGTACAAGAGAATTAAGGAAGATGGAACTAATTTTATCTTTGCATAAATTTAAAATTATTATTATTAACTTTGCATAAATTTAAAATTATTATTATTAACTTGTACAAGATTATAAAATTATATTTCATTAATTCATCTAACTGTTTAAGTTATACTTTATTTGTTCTTTGTTAAAACATCATATCAATAATTATTTGTAATTGACATTCTGTTTATACTTCCTTATTAGGAAATAACTTTAGGAATTCTTTATAATCTAATTTTGTGGAAATATTTGTTTCGACAATTGCAAGAACACCCATGTAAGTGGCCAATACGATCCTGAGTTTGTGATATTCAAAGATAGTTGTTTATCATTTTTATTCTTAATTTTAATCCGATCTGCATTAAACAATAAAGAAAATGAGGCATTTGAAGAAGTCTGAAACGTTGATTTCGACCTTTATTTATTGCCATTTGAAAAAAAATAAAATTTGATAATTTTGAATATACCAAAAAATTCATACAACCATACAATTCTTTGTATGGTTGACGTGAAGATTAAACATAATAACATGAAGGACATGTGAAGGTTTTAGTTGTGTTTTCTAATATATTTTTTATTGCTATTTGAAAGGTTATGACGAGTAAAGACATGAAGGAACTTAGTTTTTGAGGCAAGAAAACAACCCCGTGTTTCATGCTCTAATTAAAAACTCGACAAAGATCAAAAGTTAGCTGCTCCAGGGCAACCCTCCTAGCATCAATTATTTCCTTTTGGGAGCGAGGTCTTTCAATAGGAAAGGATTAATTGAAGATAGAGTCATTGACATAGTAGTGAAAAAATGATGAAGTGGTTAAGATAAGATCATGATGAAAAATAGAAAAAAGTTGAGAATAGAACAGAACCTTGAGCAGTAATACCAAGTGATAGATGTAAAGGATTAATGGTGAATTTCTATAACAGCTGTTATAGACTTAATTCTGGAAAGCAAATCAGAGGTAAGATCACAAAGAAAGGATAGATAATAAAAAATGGGAAGCTTGAAACTCGTTAGATTTGTGTCCAATCTCTATCGAAAGTTTCAATATATCAACCACTGCAGAAAAAAAATTCCCCAAAATGACAACAAGTATTGGAACCAATTGTCAGAGTTATAACCATTAGAACGCTTCTTATGGAAGTTGTACTGACTTTCGGAGATATTATTAGAATTAAGATTTTTCCAAGTCTTTCTGTTAAGGAAAGATTTAAAAACTTTGTAAAAGGGTTATAGCACTAAGATAATAGCTAGAGTGTTGAGTGGGATTCTTTTTCTTTAGCACAGGCTGATTGAGCTCACGTTTTCAGAAGGAGGGAAAGGTTGAAAGAAAGGCAGAGATGAAACAGTTTACCAAGGAAGTGATTAATTGTTTCAGAAGAACAATTTTTGAGAACCAAAGTGAAGATACTATCAGGATCATACAATTTCTTATATTCTTAGCGTTAAGCTGTGAAGAGAGAGAGAGAGAGAGAGAGAGAGAGAGAGAGAGAGAGAGAGAGAGAGAGAGAGAGAGAGAGAGAGAGAGAGAGAGAGAGAGAGAGAGCCTAATTAACATCTTTAGAAGAAATAATCATGCTACAGGCACAAATGAGTTAGAGGGAGGTGTCTTCTAAAATGAAATCAGAGGCAAAAGTAAGGGTAAAATGTTCAGCTTTAGCAAAATTAAAAGACATTGTAGTCGTCTGCCCTTTACTCTGCAGATTTAACTGTGACATGTCGACGTGGTCGGGAGAAGACTATGAACCATATATTTTGGTAGCCTACCTTATTTCAGCTTGTGATTTTAAATTAATTTTTTAATGTGAATTTGATAATACATTCTACCAGCTGTACCTTGCATGCTACTGTGCCCTCATCATTGCAGTATATAATCAACAGATTTATTTCCTTCTCATTTTGGGTGAGTGTTGTTATTTACAGCCCTATAGGTTACAACCACTAACCTAGTACCTATTTCCTATATTGTAGAATATTTTTATTCGTATATCAGTGTTCTTATTTTCTTTTCCTATTATGGTATTATTCTTTTTCATGTCTAGGCCCTTGCACGTTCCAGCTGCTTGCAGCTATAGCCGTGATACACACACCTTATCTACACATTTCTCCAGCTAGATTTCTTCCTTTCTCATTTCATATTTAATTCTTGCGCTGATTGTCGGAAGAAGCAAGCTTTCTAATAAATGTTCAATTGTTTGGTGTTGGTGGTTAAATCTTTAGTCATCTAGATTGTAATTCAACCAAAGAATACAACATACACACCTATCAAAACATAAATGATGCCGACGAAAAATACTAGAGTAGGGGAAAAAAAAAGTTTCTGCAAAATGGTAGAAACAACGAACGCTGAGTAAGAGGAAGAGAAACCTGAGGAGATAATTGCATTTTCTAAGGAGAAAAAGAGTTTTTAGTGACACTGAGAAAAGGTTTTGCTTTATTTTAGGATGAATTATAATTTGAATAAGTTTCTAGAGTTTGAAGTTCAATGCAATTTTTGAGGGTGGCATCCCTGCACCGAAAAGCATCAAAACAAGAGGTTAAACCAAGGTCTATAAGATATAATTGAAGGGAAAAAATATGGCGGAATATATATCTTTAATGCCAAAGAATTAATACCCTTAGTTATGCGTTCAGAATACTTCTAGGGATTCCTGATCCCAGAATAGTAATCATTTCGTGGAAAATTAAAGATGTACGGCCACTTGTTCGACCAGTTAGCAGCTCTGAAATGCCTAAATCGTTATCTACTGAAGACTTGAGGATAAAGAAGAGGATACGAAGATAAAAACGTAATCGGAGGAAACTAGAGGTGGAATGAGATTATCCGAATAATTAGAAAGATTGGGAATAGAAAAGGTGAAGTATGTTGGGTTCATCTTCAAGATGATCAAGGATGCAAATAGGTTACTACACAACTTCTCGAGGTTATTTTGGATAGAGAAATGGTACACCTGCTATATCTTGAAAATAAAAGTAAAGCCATTGGCGATGGTGAACATTAAAACCATGAAGGATGATGATTTCAGGAAATGAAGTAGATGAGATAATGTACTCTATTGTGGAACTAACTCCCAAGTAATAGCAGGAGGGTCTATTGCCATCCCTCTTATCTTCTCCAAGGCTAAGTGTAATAGTGTTTGGTGTGTGAGTAAAATAGCAATATTGGTCACCTATATAGGCACTCTATGTAGTCTTCACTAGTAGGACTGCTAAGGTGAGTGAATAAATGTTTAAATGTAACCTTCGAGAAAGATTGGTTTAAATTTCTGCACCGATACAGTAGTAGATAAATATTGGTACATGGCAGTTTGTCGCTGTTATTTATGGAATCTCGTTTCCAAATGTTGCTATATTTGGTACTTTTCCCTAAAATTCATACACTGAAAGTTATAAATTTTTAATTAAAAAAATTAATTCATAAATGATCTTCAAACTTGTTTAAAACATAGTGCTTGAAATACTTTCAACTGGGTCTCTATATCTAATTTTCTATCTATAATAGCCCATTTTAATTAATTTTGAATTAAGAGAGCTTATTTTTAGTAGACTTTCAATTGTACGTTATCTTTTATACCTTATTCATGATTACTTCACTTACTTGATAGAAATTTGCTACCCTTAACGTTTCGAAGAGGGTAGGGCTGTAGTTCCCTTATCCTCCCCTATTTGGTCTAGTAAAGAAAGCTGGTTTGGGTGAAGACTAGTAATGGATTATTTAAAAAGTTTATCATTATATAAAACATGTAAAACATTCAGATAAAAATATAATAAATTACTTTTTAACTATTGTATTATAACAATGGATATAAATATGGGAGTTTAACATTTTTTTATGTATTTACATATTTATGTATCATCTATATATAATACAGCTGTGTAACATTAAAGCATTCTTATATTAAGTTTACAGAACGACTCACTAGTTTGAGGAACATTCAGTAATGTGTAATGATTCAATAGGATTGATAATTTAAGATTTAGTAAGTACTAAGGGTTCAACGTTGTCCAGAGACTCCGTATTATTTATTGAGTGAATCGGAATATATCTTGTTCGTTAGAATGAGGTTATCGTTTCCAATTCAAAAGCTTTGTTATGGAGCGTACGATATATATATATATATATATATATATATATATATATATATATATATATATATATATATATATATATATATATATATATATATATATATATATATATATATATATATATATATATATATATATATATATATATATATATAACTTTTTATTCCCTATACAGTTAACTCTAAGTGGACCGATCAATAATTCAGGTCTCTCAGCAATTTAAGCCATATAGACACAATTTGATAAATTGGTAAGAATTTGAAATGAGTAGTTTGTAACCTAGATATGGAAGATTCTGTGATACTATTAGGTTCATTTGGTAAATTTAAATGATTATCTGAGAGCATCACCAGCTCTCGGAGCGTGTGGTTCACTCGCTCTGAACTGGTGGTGGCCTGAAGGGCGGTATTTTGTCTGCCTGGAGGGACGGTATATGCCCTCGTAGGTGAAGTCCGCTCTCAGAAAAACAAAACAAAAAAA
>SEYY01016570.1:260000-262500 GCA_009176605.1 Armadillidium nasatum
AAATGGTTTTGTAGGAGGAAGTGAAGGAAGATGCAGTGATGGTCCCATATTAATAGACTGTCCTGTTGGTACCACATCAGATATCCTTACATTACTTCCGTTTTGTCTATAGCCATAATTTTGATTAGATGTGAAAGCTGAAGGTCGCTTAACTATGTTTGAAAATGAATGAGATACAGGTGGCAAGACTGGAACCGATGGTTGAATGCTAGATGAACTATGTAAACCTGAATCATGAAGAGGGTTCTGTTGCCCCTGAAGATCTGTTGTTGAATAGCTTTCTTTATCCACTTGAGGAATTATAATTTTAGGTTGGAAAGTTTGCGCAGTTTGAGCATTTTTAACAGTACTTAAGCCTGAGCTATCCATGTCTCTTTGGCTATTAATGTACTGCTGCATATACAGTCTTTTTTCTCCTTCCGTGCTAGATTCTTGAGAATGTTGTAGCAGTTGCTGTTGATGGTGTTGATGCTGGTGCTGATGGGGATGCTGATGTTGAAGTTGATGCTGTTGTTGAAGTGGTTTTGGGAGAATTCGTCTCTCATTTACATATTTTATCTGAGACTGAGATAAAATAGGGACTGGATGATGAGACATTAGTGGCTGAGGCTCAGATACAGTCATTAAATTATGCTTAAAATGTCTGGGTGGAGGATATTGCATCCTTGGTTGATCTGCAACCATAATACCAGAAGTTGAAACTACACCAGTATTATGTTTTGGTCTTAGAGTTGAATTAGGTAAAGTCTGCGCTAATTTTATTAATCTCTCTGGATCTCTATGGTATTCATCTGAGCTTGTTCTTGCTGATGATTGACTTGAAGGAATCAGGTTAGGAATTTCCCCGCTTGATCTTCGGAAGCTATTACTATCTTGACTTTCCGAAGAAAGTTGTCTGCCATTCTCGTAGTATTCTTTAGTATAACTCTTACTGGAACACTCAGCATTATTTGAACTACCCGTATTTGCAGAAGTGGAAGAATATCCACTGGTATTATCCTGAGAGGCGCTGCTTACAGGAGTAGGCACTTTAGCGCTTAAAACTGACTGTAAAGTAACACTTTCGTCTATAGGTACAACGTCTAATTCAGTGTTTGAAATTCCCAGTAAATCACGAAGCCGAGAATTGTGTGAATTTTTTAGGCCACCTTTTTCGTTTTGATCATCATTTTCAGCCTGGCTTTTTTCAGTTTCTGAATGCTCGCTTCCACTCATTTTCATCCTTTTTTTGGGGTTGTTCATTTCATCTGTATTATGCGAATGATCATTATGAGAAGGTTGTTTACTAATTTCACTTGTTAGAACTTTATATACAAATTTTGGTTCTGATGATTCTTTAATAGATTCTGCCGATCTCTTTCTAGAACCATCTTTGCTAGTCTGTGACGAATCAGTTGACATTTTGCTATTATCCTCCGAAGAAACATCCCCGTTCGTAATGTCTATCACAAGGGGTTCCGACTTAGGTGTACATCTGTCATCAGCACTTTCAGATTTATTTTGCATGCTACTAAAATACTTCTTTATATAATCAACGTTCAGCATCTGCTCTTGAATCTTCCTAAGCTTCTCCATTTCTTGGCGAGTAACAAGAAGTAGCTCATAAAGTGCGGTTAATGTGACAGCAGTTTTTCCACCATCTTTATTCTCCAAAACTGGGTCGCTTAGACTCTCATTTATTTTGATACCGTTCAATACAGAATCGATTCCTGATAGTGATGTCTCTGGTATTGAAATGAGAACTGGTTTCTCTACTTCATCAACCAAATCTGCAAATCCTTGATCCGATCCTCTTGAGGTTTTCAAATCCAAAATTTTTGATTTGGTGGTGTTGCCAAAGTCATTGTTTTTAGAAGGTTCTTGAATTACGCTAGAAGCAGTGGTACTAATGGTAGTTATAGTAGTGGTTTCGTTATTACAATTACTACTACTACTGGTAATAAAATTTCCATCAACAATTTTTTTCACTGCTATAGAATCTAAAGTTGCTTCCGAATCCTTTTTAATGTTACTTCGATTCTGAACAGAAGAACCGGTTGATGAACAGGAAGCCATTTTATAAAAATTAGAAGAGATAGAGGACGTTTGATTATGCAATGAAGACGTGGACGGAGGATCACTGGGGTCATCTTGGAGAATAGAAAGTTTATTTTTGAAAGCTTCCTTTAAGATTGAGAGTTTGGGGGCAAAAGATTTGTCTGGGGATTCTACCCCTACTTCAGACTCTTTTGCTTCTCCAACCTCTAGGGGGATGGATGCATCTGAAATTACAAGACAAATGACTAAACATCAAAATATCAATAATAATAATAATAATAATAATAATAATAATAATAATAATAATAATAATAATAATGCCTTAGGTATGAAGATGTCTTTGTACGGGTTATATCATGACTCACATTCGGCATGCAAGTCAGATAAACGTCAAAATCAGAAACAAAAATAACTTGATCTTAAAAGCCGAATCTCTGCATCAGCAATAAGATATCTGGTACAA
>SEYY01016570.1:270000-275000 GCA_009176605.1 Armadillidium nasatum
ACCATGACCTCTCGCATTCCACCACCATTGCGTCGCCCTCGCTGCACAAGGGGTACCATTCTTTCGCATGAATTTTTGTGTGAATATTATAAAAACCCCGACTTGTCCGTTGTGGTACCTCCTCGTTTCCAGCCACTTCTGTGCTGTGGAACTCTCTGCCATCATGTTTTTTTTTTTTATTCTGCTGTATTTAATCTTTCTCTCTTTAAGGCCTCAGTTTGCGTTCACTGAGAGATTTCCGTTAAGTTGTGTTAGGGGGAGTTTTCTTTTATTTTACATATCTGACCGCTCCTATATATATATATATATATATATATATATATATATATATATATATATATATATATATATATATATATATATATATATATATATATATATATATATATATATATATATATATATATATATAATATTTCATGTTGCCTATTAAAATTAATTAGAAAACATTAAAGAAACGCATATTATTTATTATTTTTATTATTATTATTATTATTATTATTATTATTATTATTATTATTATTATTATTATTATTATTATTATTATTATTATTATTGTGAATATTATTTTGAAATGGCTGAAATGAATACCAGAGGGAAATGAAAATTAATATATAAACAAACAGAAGAGAATTCAAAACAAGCTCACTGTTCAGAGACTTGCACGATTACGAATAAGCCCAAGGGACCAGAGAGGATTCGATCATGCTTACGAACTATCCGAGCCGTGTTTATTAAAACTGACGGTTAGATATGAGGAAGGGAAGCTCACAGAATGTCTCGGTAACAGTTTAGGATTGTAAGTAACCGTCTCTAATAAATTTGTTGAGAAGAAATGTAAAATAAATTAGTTTTTATGACAGGGCGGGTATGAGGGGGGCTCAAAACAGGAAAATAATTAATAGGTATGTGCGGATTGGTTACTAAAATAAGTTACTGATACGGATTAGTCATACTAGTATAAAGAACTTACAAGTGTTATATACAAAATTTCTGATTTGGCGGGCTAAATAACGAGCTTCAGGTACGGGCAGCTTATATAAAGACCTTTCAGGTATATGCGGGTTATATACAGAGCTTTCATGCACGTGCAGGTTACGTAAAGAGCTTTCAGGTATGGGCAGGTTATATGCAGAACTTTCATGCATGTGCGAGTTATTTTCAGGTAAGGGCAGGTTATATACCGAGCTTTCATGGTACGGGCAGGTTATATACAGAGCTTTCACGCACGTGGGTGTTACATAAAAAGTTTTCAGGTACAGGCAGGTTATATACATAAAGCTTTCATGCAAGTGCGGGTTACATAAAAAGCTTTCAGGTACAGGCGGGTTATAAATAAAGCTTTCATGAACGTGAGTGTTACGTAAAGAGCTTTCAGGTACAGGCAGGTTATATACAGAGCTTTCACGTACGTGGGTGTTACATAAAGAGCTTTCAAGTACAGGCAGGTTATATACATAAAGCTTTCACGCAAGTGCGGGTAATATTAAAAGCTTTCAGGTACAGGAGGGTTATATACAGAGCTTTCATGCACGTGAGTGTTACATAAAGATCTTTCAGTTACGGGTTGGTTATGTACAGAGCTTTCAAGTACGAGTGGATTAAATAAAGGTTTCAAGTATGGGTTGGTTATATGAACAGTTTACGACTGCAGGTCACGAAGGAATTTCAAAATTCAGTTAAAAGATGAGAAATGAAGAATGTATTAATGTTAAGTGATTTCAAGAATGTTGTTAAAAACACTTGTAAATTTACTTACTTTTCTCTAAATTTATTTTTTTAAATATTTGTAATTAATTTACTAAATAATAATAATAATAATAATAATAATAATAATAATAATAATAATAATAATAATAATAATAATAATAGGAAGCTGAGAATTTAGCAAATATTTGCATAATTGCATTCCCATTACTGGTCCAACAATGTTATACTATCGTCCTTCTTATATATGAAGCTGTTTCTGGTTTGATGTTTCCGAACAAAATAATCAAATAATGTTAAGTAGGCTACGAATATGCAATGTTCGTCGAACATTTTAATGCGAATCATTCATTGATGAATCATTTTACCGACAATGGGTAGAAAACTTTTCAAGTATGACAAACCAAGCTCGGACAACGAACATTCGCAAATGAATCATTCACACATGCTGTGTTTAACAATCGTTTTTACAATGTTCGTTGGAAAGTTCGGCGAACACCGAATTTAGTATTTCGTCCAATTCATTGATTTTCCACACAACAAACACAAATCATTTCTCATCAAAGAACAAACACTATATTACTTCATTAAAAAAAAAAAAAAAAAAAAAAAAAAAAAGCAAACAGGGAATACTTTCTAAGCAGTTTCACCCTAGCATCCACCTAAGGGATCAAACCAGCGCATTCAAATACGTGGGTCAATCATTCTATCATTGTAACACTGCAAGTTTTATCAGAAATATATATATATATATATATATATATATATATATATATATATATATATATATATATATATATATATATATATATATATATATATATATATATATATATATATATATATATATATATATATATATATATATATATATATATATATAAGAACAGTTGTACAGTATTAATTTCATTTTAAATTGTCAATTTAAAATCATGAAAAAAAAATTAATTTTTTTTTTTTTTTTTTTTTTTTTGTAAATTAAAATAATTACTTTATACTTCTATCAAATGACCCATTTAAAAAAAAATTAAAATGACAAATCATTTTTTTAAACCAGGAAATTATATATATATATATATATATATATATATATATATATATATATATATATATATATATATATATATATATATATATATATATATATATATATATATATATATATATATATATATATATATATATATATATATATATATATATAGAAAAAATAAGAGAAATATGAGAGGTCAGTCTCCCCAAGGTCACTCTCCTATTGTCAACAATTTGTTGAGTGAGTCGTCTTTCAAAAAGGAAATAATAATAAAGAATGGAGTCATCGGAATGGAGATGTAGCAACAGAGTGAAATGGAGATGTAGTAACAAAGTGGGATGGAGATGTAGTAACAGAGTGAAATGGAGATGTAGTAACAAAGTGGGATGGAGATGTAGTAACAGAGTGAAATGGAGATGTAGTAACAAAGTGGGATGGAGATGTAGTAACAGAGTGAAATGGAGATGTAGTAACAAAGTATGATGGAGATGTAGCAACAGAGTGAAATGGAGATGTAGTAACAAAGTGGGATGGAGATGTAGTAACAGAGTGAAATGGAGATGTAGTAACAAAGTGGGATGGAGATGTAGTAACAGAGTGAAATGGAGATGTAGTAACAAAGTATGATGGAGATGTAGTAACAGAGTGAAATGGAGATGTAATAACAGAGTGGGATGGAGATGTAGTAACAGAGTGAAATGGAGATGTAGTAACAAAGTATGATGGAGATGTAGTAACAGAGTGAAATGGAGATGTAGTAACAAAGTATGATGGAGATGTAGCAACAGAGTGAAATGGAGATGTAATAACAAAGTGGGATGGAGATGTAGTAACAGAGTGAAATGGAGATGTAGTAACAAAGTATGATGGAGATGTAGTAACAGAGTGAAATGGAGATGTAGTAACAAAGTATGATGGAGATGTAGCAACAGAGTGAAATGGAGATGTAATAACAGAGTGGGATGGAGATGTAGTAACAGAGTGAAATGGAGATGTAGTAACAAAGTATGATGGAGATGTAGTAACAGAGTGAAATGGAGATGTAGTAACAAAGTGGGATGGAGATGTAGTAACAGAGTGAAATGGAGATGTAGTAACAAAGTGTGGAGATGGAGATGTAGTAACAGAGTGGGAGAGATGAGGATGATGAAGATGTAGTAACTGAGTGAAATGGAGATGTAGTAACAGAGTGGAATGGAAATGTAGTAGCTGAGTGGGATGGAGATGTAGTAACTGAGTGAAATGGAGATGTAGTAATAGAGTGGAATGGAGATATAGTAACAGATAGGAGATCATTGTTGAAAAGTAGAAAAAAAAAGTTGGTGATGGACAGAACCCCAGAAGGACTACCACGAATAGATTTAAAAGGATGATACACGTTGGACGTCTTCAACAGCAGCTACAGAACGATCGGAAAGGAAATCAGAGATAAAGCTAAAGAGAGAAGGATAGATACCGAAACAAGGAAGTTTAAAAACCTATTCATAGATTTAAAGGATAAACGATGGATCGTCTACAAGAGTAGCTACAGAATGACCGGAAAAGAAATCAGACAAAGTTATAGGAAAAATGGATAGATAATGAAAGGAAAAAGTTTAGAAATAAGAGCTTTGAGCCAGACTCTATCGAAAGCTTTCAGTATGTCTAGCTACACAACAAATGTCTAGCTACACAATCCCCGAAATTCTGAAGAGCAGAGAAACAAGAGTCTTAGAGAGAAAGTAAAGAAAATCGCGAGTTGTGAGTTCTTTGCCTAAGCCATACTGGCAATCTGAGATAAGGTTAGACAATTGAAGATGTTTCCAAATCTTTCTATTAAGGATAAATTCGAAAACTTAGGAAAGAACAGAGGTTAAAGCTGTAGAATGATATAGGTTGGATGGTTCTGAAGGGTCCCCATTATTTGGCTGAATGAGTTCACGCTTCCGGCAGGTGGGAAATGTTGAAAATGACATACAAAGTCGAAAGTTTACCAAGGCACAAGCTCAAAAGCAAAAGTATTGCGAACCACAGGTTGGATACCGTCAGGACCGTGAAGCTTCTTAGGTTTTAACTCAGAGAGAGCAGCAAAAAAATAAAAAAATAAAAAAAAAATAAACACATCTTTAGAAAGAGATAATTAGTTTAGGCATAAATGAGCTGGAGGGAGCTAGATCCGGAATCATCAAGAGTGGAATTAGAGGCAAAAATTTCAAAATGTTTAGCTTTAGCAGAAGGTAAGACTGTAGTACTAACATCGTAAGATACAAGAAGAGCGAAA
>SEYY01016570.1:280000-297500 GCA_009176605.1 Armadillidium nasatum
TAGAGTGATTGACTCACGTGTTTGAGGGAGTCGGTTCGATCCCACTTGGGGATCCTAGGTATATATTACCTAGAAAAGTTCCTCTCCTCGAATAGGGCAATGCCCGTGAGATGTGAACTTTTTATTAAAAAAAAAAAATTGGTGAAATTGTCATCTTGCCATCTATATCAGTTGTAATTTCAACAATTACCGATAACCTTCCTTTGAACAATAACCCAATATCCAAACGCATCGATGAATTGTCTGAAGATGTAGAAAATCAACTTATTGCTCAATTATGAGTGAACCAGTGAACTCAATGATTCAACTTTGATGAATAATGAAGTACTTTTACTGGCAATATGTAAGATAATGGCATATGGGTGATAATGAACAGAGGAAATAAAGTATACATACTAAATGTGAAACAGATACTAAATGTGAAACAATATTTAAGAAAGTCCAGTCTAATTTTAGAGTAAAAATCTATTCCACTCGAAAATTTATTGGCTTGTGCTACTGATGGCGCTCCTTCCATGATCGGTAGATACAGAGGGTTTATCTCATTTAAAAAAACGCATTGCTAAAAGTATTTTGCATACATTGCGTGATTCACCGCAACATCTGGTGACGAAGAGATTGAGTGAACGTCTTCATAGAGCCTTAACTCTTGTAATAAAAGCTGTCACCCTTATTAAGGCTAATGCTCTTCAAGATCGTCTCTTTGGAAAATTTTGTGATGAAAATGATGAAGGATTTGATTGTCTTGTACTGTCTGTACTTCGATGGTTGTCTAATAGCAATTGTCTATGGGATAGTATTGTATCCTTTCTAAACGAAAAGGAAAATTGGAAAACGGTTGATTGCCATGAAAACAGATAAGTTACCTCTCAGACGTGCTTGAAAAACTGAATTCTCTTAATAAGCAGCTGCAAGGACTTACTTGAGATTCAATATCTAGCAAAGAAGTCATTAAAGCATTCCTAGGATAACTCAAATTGTACAGTCTTAATATCTCACGCCGTGTATTTGGCCAGTTTCAAAAACACTACATCAGTTAGCAGTTATGTAAAAGATGATGATTGTGTTGTGTATGTTGATCATTTAAAATAAATTTATGAAAACATGCAAGTTTGGTTCAATGATCTACTAGAGCATCCCATACTGAGTGCTGATTCCATTTGAGGTAAATATTGCTGATGTTGAAATTGATTTACAAGAGGAACTTGCTGAATTGCAGTCTGATGAGACAGTCCGAAGTTTATTTAAAGAAGAAAAGCATCATCATGTATGGAAGAATAGGGACATTGCATGTAAATATCCGCTTTTATGGGAGTTGAGAGAATGCAAAAATATATGTCACTGTTTTCCACACTTTCATATCTTGGGGAATCTGGCCTTAGTCGTGTAACATGGTTGTTAACAAAAAAATCTTAATCGACATGAGTAGTATAGGTTCCACTTTCGACAGATGCCAGATTTCGAAAATCTGGCCATGATATAGTAAAAAGGAGACAAAAATTGGAGACATATTAAAAGGCTTATATCAAAACATCAGGCACAAGGATCTCATCAGTAGGGCCTATTAATAGGGATCCTGTATAATAACATTAGGAATAAATTTAAATAAGATTTTTGAAATAATATTTTTAAAAATTTAATTTTATTAATCCTGTCACTACAAGTAATTAAAATTTTCAAAATTTGTAATTAATATTTATTATATTATATTAAATTGAATTAATTATTAACTTATACTAACCAAAAAATAAATATTTTAATTAGGAATATTACAATTGAGTATATGGGGGGGGGGGGCAACATAAATAAAGTTTGGACTCAAGGGGCCCACAAGCAAAAAAAAAAAAAAAAAAAGGGCTGGGAACCCCTTATATATATATATATATATATATATATATATATATATATATATATATATATATATATATATATATATATATATATATATATATATATATATATATATATATATATATATATATATATATATATATATATATATATATATAGTGGTGTACAGATTTGGATGCATGTGCGAATTATATACATACTCGTATATTTTATATGTACTGTATATTACATACACCTTTTATGTATGTATGTAAGTATGTAAAAACAACAGATAACCAACACGTTTCAATTAAATATAAAATCATGCAATTGCTTTCTACTTAAAAAAAAAAAAAAAAAAAAAAAAAAAAAAAAAAAAAAAAAAAAAAAAAAAGCAAGCAAGCTTGCTGTAGCTACAATTTCATTGACAATCAATTAGTAGCATTTCTGATGTAATATATATATATATATATATATATATATATATATATATATATATATATATATATATATATATATATATATATATATATATATATATATATATATATATATATATATATATATATATATATATATATATATATATATATATACATATATAATAAATAATTATTATTATTATTATAATAAAAAAAAATAAAAAAATATATAATATAATATATATATATATATATATATATATATATATATATATATATATATATATATATATATATATATATATATATATATATATATATATATATATATATATATTATTATATTATATATTCACAGGAGCTATTTCAATTCCTGGTATTGTTTCACGTGTAGCGAGTTTATATATATTATATATATATATATATATATATATATATATATATATATATATATATATATATATATATATATATATATATATATATATATATATATATATATATATATATATATATTATATAATATATAATAAATATAAATAATATAATAATAATAATATATAAAAAATATATATATATATATATATATATATATATATATATATATATATATATATATATATATATATATATATATATATATATATATATATATATATATATATATATATATATATATATATATATATATATATATATATATATATATATATATATATATATATATATATATATATATATATATATATATATATATATATATATATATATATATATTATATATATATATATATATAGATATAATAATTTATAATGATATATATATATTTATATATAATTATTTATAATTATATATATATATATATATATATATATATATATATATATATATATATATATATATATATATATATATATATATATATATATATATATATATATATATATATATATATATATATATATATATATATATATATATATATATATATATATATATATATATATATATATATATATATAAGAACCACATGCACACGTAACATGTTTCCTACCCTAACTACCACACTACAACACGAATACGGGAATGAACCATGAAGGAAGGTTGCAACACTTGCCCAACGGCGTTGGACAGACCAAAATGATCAATTTGCAGACAAGACTTAAACAACAAACGAACAAACGCACGAACTAATAATATATTTGTTCAAAAAGAAACAACAACAACAACAACAACAAAAACCGGACTGGACACCTTATTATGATAATTAACAATAATAAACAACAAAAACAATAATATTTCAACGTATAGTATCTTTAAAGTTGCCACATCAACAAAAGGAATATATATATATATATATATATATATATATATATATATATATATATATATATATATATATATATATATATATATATATATATATATATATATATATATATATATATATATATATATATATATATATATATATATATATATATATATATACTAATAGTGAGTTTGGCTAGCTTAAAAAATAAATAAATAAAACCTACGAACTATAATAATTTTTAATTTCCTAGTTAATTATATACATAATTAAATTAATAGATAAATAATTAAAATTATAATAAAATAAAAAATAAGAGAAATAGTTACCTAAAGGATTCTTCCTTCTTGGCTTCTTTTCCGTAGCTAAACTACCGCCGGAGCCACTTCTGTTGTCACCTACGCCTGCTGTCTCATCACTTGGGGGTTTGATTTTCTTGCGCTCCTCCCTCCTTTGCCTGAGGGAACGTTTTCGATTCTTAGGTAACCAGGGACGAGGATATTTTAAGTTGCCATCATCCAAAACTGGCATAGATTCTGCGTGATTTTCTTCCTGAAGGTTAGGGTCTGATGCAGAAGGGCTTTTAGCATCGCAGCCTGCAGGTGTGTTGCTATTTTCATGCACTTGTTTCCAGTTATACTCAATGACTTCGTCTTGAACGTTCATACTCAAGTCGTTATACATTTTGCTCTCATTGAGCCACAGTTCTTGTTCTCTACAATTGGTTTCTGGATCATTATCAGTAGAATCAGTACTGAAAGATTTGGGGATATCATCGTTATTCTTATCCTGCCTTAAAACATTTCTTGCGACAGCCGTGCAAAACATGTAATGATTCTGTTTGAAATTGATCAGAGATGAACTCTTTTTTAAAGGAAACATTAGAGCAGAGTTATCAACCTTGACTTTAAAGAGAGAAAGAGCCGAGTCAATAGACAGGCTTCTAGGCCTATCTTTTGACATAGAATGAGAACTATTTTGTCGGGGAAAATTTAAAAGGAATTTTTCTTCAGCTACCTCTTCGTGATTTGATATTTCTCGATACAAGTTTGGAGTGAAGTAGTGACTTGCGACAGTCTTCTCTCTAGCTTGTCTTGCTACCGAGTTTTTCAGATAATGAAATGGGGAATGCTTACTTCTATATTCGAGGTTTTCGTTATTAATTGAAGCAACGTATGAGGGCCAATGACTGTTATTGTTCGTTTCGTTTACGATATCTGAAGATTCGTCGCCATCAACAATTACATTGCTAAATGAGGCTAGATCATTTGTTTCATGGAGTGGGCAAGAAGTAACCTCATTTTCCCGGGACTCACATAAACATTTTTCCAGCGGAGGGGGCTCGTCAAGGTATAAAGAACTGGTATTATGATCTTCAGAAGAAATATTTTTCTTGGAACTTCTATTTTTGGTACTCGTGGTCTCCTCCTTTAAGGACTGTTTATCGGAAGAATTTTTAATAGATTCTTGTGGAGATCTAGTCTCAGGAAAGACATCATAAAATTCTGTTTCCTCGTTTTCAATGATAAAAGGTATACTTTCATCATAAAAGCCCCTTCCTTTTCTTGAAGAGCTGCGCAAACTTGGTTCGGCTATATTAGATTTTCCTTTGGTTGTTGGCTTATCTACATGTTTGTGTGCCGAAGAACCTTTGGAATGTCTGGTAAAGCTTAAATGCAAGTTATCTCCATCCTTGACGTCATAACTGTCGGAAGATTCGGACTGTTGGACTTTTTCCTTGTCTGACTGTTTCTCTTTGTCTTCATCTTCTTGGTTGTCGACAAGAAGTTCTAGATCAGGTAGAGAGTCGGAGAAACTATGATCTGAATCATTTTTTTCACTACTTTTAATAATACCAGCAATTGTATCAATCTTTTTCACTCTTACTTTTCTCTCATTGTATCCCTCACAGATTTTCATAGAGATTAGTGACTTCTTTTTATCATCATCATCATCACCAACATCTTCCTCCTCTTCTTCTTCTTCTTCTTCTTCTGCTACTACTTCTTGTTCTTTCTTTTCTTTTAAATCATTTTCTTTTATTTCTTCAGATTGATCTATGTCCATCTCCTCGTCATCCTCGGTGAGTTGCCCTTCTTCTTCTTCATCATCATCTTCAAGTTGTGCACCTCCATTTTCTTCAACTTCTTCAACCTCTTTTTCTATATCATCTTCTTCCTCTTCCTCCTCCTCGTCTTGTTCTTGATCTTCAAATTCTTCAGACCGTTCTAAGTTTTCGTTTATACCCTCTTCTGCAGAAGAATTATCAATAGACTCTACTATTTCTCCCTCTTCTATTTCGTCTAAATTATTTTCTATAACTTTAACTGAGTCATCTTTGAAACTTTTAGTTTTATGTGTTTTAGATGACTTTACCAACTTACTCTTCTTCTTTTTCGCAGTTTTTTCATGATTATTAACTGGTGAAGGTATGATTAATTGCCGACTCGCGCAAGCGTATTGTTTATCAGGTCCTTTTCCTTTCACATACAAAATAATCTTGGGAATTCCATCCGACCGATTGGGATTTTCTTTTCTTTTAATATTTGTACTATTACTATTATTATTATCACTATTACTGCTACCACAACTATTACGCCTATTCTCTATTGATTTATATTTATAATATTCCTCCCTTTTACTAATGACATCGCACTTGTTCGAATTGCTAAAAGATACTGAACAACTGTTTGCAGACTCAAATGCTTCAACAGGTGTGGCGTTCTTTGTAGCGGTAGTATTAGTAGTAGCAATAACATTAGTAGTGGTGGTCGTAGCTGTTGTTGTTGTGGATGTTAAGGTTGAAGTTGTCGTTGCTACTGGTAATGATGATGGAGATGGAGGAGACAATGATAAGCGTAAATGGAGATCATCCGTATTATTATTATTATTATTATTATTATTATTATTATTATTATTATTATTATTATTATTATTATTATCATTATTGTTATTATTATTATTGGGATGATTTATTACTTCCACTTTAGAATCACTTTCGATCGATTCGCTATGATATTCACTCTTATAATCTCCGGTTTCTTTATTTTTACATTCAGTGGTTCTGACGTCACTCTTAGAAACCACTAAAGATTTTGCACCTTTGCTATAAGTATCGACACAATTAAAACTTTTTGAAAGACTTTTGATAAAACTACAATTGTTCTTTTTATTATTATTATTATTTTTATTATTAATATTATTATTATTATGTGAAACACCGTTTTCGATATTTTCAACGCTTCCAAAATTGGCAAGTGTTTTTGTGTTGATATTTGAACCACTATTGTTAGTACTATCACTATTTTTATCTGTAGCTAAATTATCATCTCGAGTTTTTACCTTCTGATTATGTTTATTATAAGAGGAAGGGTCTACTACAGAAGAATCACTGGAACTCGTCTTACTCGGGCACGTACTCTCGTTTGGCTTCCGATGTTGCTTCCTTGGCTGATTAGCTTTTGTCTTTGAATCATATTTACTCGACGTTTCGGAAGCGTATTTCGATGTTTTAGAATTATTTTTCTCCGACTCGCTACTCGTCCTCTTCCTATCTGAGCAATGAATACCTCCATTTAATTTGGCATTGGGTTTCCCTGTTTGAGAATCACTGGCACTCATAGGTGCCTCTGGCATCCTTCTTTTTATCTACGATGACCACTTTGGACTTTAATTTTGAACTACTACTATTACTAGTCGATGTTTTCGACTGAGAAATTGATGAAGAGGAATTAGATTTAATTGGCTTAATATCGTTACTACTACTACTGCTACTACTACTACTACCACTATTACTGTTACTGCCACTATTATTATTACTGGTCGAAGAACTATTATTAACTTTAGAATTTAATTTAGGTGGCGCTACAGAATTTGATTTAAGGGAATGAAGAATACTCGGTGACATTTTGGAGTTTTTATGTGAAGATTCGTGATGTTGTTTAACTCTCAACGAAGATTCGTGATGTTGTTTAACTCTCAATGAATGTTTATGTTTTTGCAGATGTTGCAATTTTTTGCAGTAATCTCCTTTTTCCTTTCCTATTCTATTTCTAAGAGATTCAATATTACTGTTTGAATCTTGTTTCTCTAATAGTTTCTTTCTCTGGTTATAAAACTTTGTACTGACTATCTTGAAGATCTCTAGTTTTTTCCGTCTGGGTTTTGGCTTCGAATTTGTTGATCTTAGTACCTTGAGACACCCTTGAGTGTATAACTGTTTTACAAAAGGACTCGATAAATATTGTTCCAAACGTTGTAGTAGAACAAGGGGTTGTTCCTCTATTTCTTTAAGTTTAAGTTTCTTCAAAAATTGGACCTTTGATTTTACGATACGTGAAGCATCCGAATAGTACTGTCCATTCACTGATTTCTTGTGAGCGTCAACGTACTGAACCAATGATGAAGATTCAGGCAGATGACGACCGGCAGTATTGTCCATTAAAGTATCTTTTCCAGTATTCTGTAAAATTAAACAAGCCCTATCTTAAACCTTAATTTTAAGGACATAAATTTTATGCTATAAAAGAATAAATATGGTAGAAAAAAAAAAAAACAATTTCAATTTCATTAACTATTAACGAATGTTAATTAACTATTTAATTAACTATTATTAAAATTTAACTTTAACTTTACGGTAAATAAATACTTTCTCCCCCTATTCCCAAATTGATATACAAATATTGCAAGTTCTACTCTCAAAACCTACAAAAAAAAAAATAAAAAAAATAAAAAAAAAAATAAAAAAACTTTAAAAATTTATTATAATGAATTTAAAAAACCACTCTCAAGAAAATTAAAATTTAAAAAAAAATAAATAAAAAAAAATAAAAAAATCAATGTAAGGAAAAATATTAAGAAACCAAGTAACAAATAAACGCATACACAGATACATGAATAAAATATAATAATAATAATAATATAATAATAATAATAATAATAATAATAATAATAATAATAATAATAATAATAATAATGTTTAATAATATATAAAAATAATATTTAATAATTTTTAATAATAAAAATATTTAATAATACTAATAAAAATGTTAAATAATAATATTTATTATTTAATAATAATAATAATAATAATAATAATAATAATAATAAAAATAATAATAATAATAAAAATGTTTAATAATATATAAAAATAATAAAAATAATATTTAATAATAATAATGTTTAATAATTTTTTATAATAATATATTCAATAATACTAATAAAAATATTAAATAATATTTTAAAATAATAAAATAATAATAATAATAATAATAATAATATAATAATAATAATAATAATATTAATAATAATATTTTTTTAATAATAATAATAATAATAATAAAAATACTTAATAATATGTCAAAATAATAAAAATAATATTTAATAATAATAATGTTTAATAATTTTTAATAATAAAAATATTTAATACTAATAAAAATATTAAATAATAAAATTTATTATTTAATAATGAATAATAATAATAATAATATTTTAATAATAAAAATAATAAAAATAATATTTAATAATAATAATGTTTAATAATTTTTATAATTTTTTTTTTTTTTTTTTTTTTTTTTAATAATAATAAATATTAAATAATATTTTATTTAATAATAATAATAATAATTACATCGACTTCATATATATATATATATATATATATATATATATATATATATATATATATATATATATATATATATATATATATATATATATATATATATATATATATATATATATATATATATATATATATATATATATATATATAATATATAACAATAAATAATATCTTGTAATTACTATTAATTAAATTGAATTTATAAATTTAATTACTCGAAGTAATACATTGAAATTAAAGTTTAATAAATAAATTTGAAGATTAACTTATACGTATTACTTAAATATTAAATTAATTATGAAATTATATTACTTGAAAATATTATTTTTTTAATTAATATAAATTATAAATTAATTAATAATTAATTTATAATTAAAAAAAAAAAAAAAAAAAAAAAAAAAATATATATATATATATATATATATATATATATATATATATATATATATATATATATATATATATATATATATATATATATATATATATATATATATATATATATATATATATATATATATATATATATATATATATATATATATATATATATATATATATATATATATATATATATATATATATATATATATATATATATATATATATATATATATATATATATATATATATATATATATATATATATAGGGATGGAGCGATACCAAAATTTTAACCAGAATAGTGGACTGACCTCTGACCTTTTTCGTATTCAATCTGGGGCAGAGAAAATAAGGTTGTTTTCAATGCCTCAAAAATTCGGTTTCTCCATCTCTCTACTCGACACAACTTAAACCTTCGTCCCTCCTTCAAGTTTCTCAGTGTTTCTTATTTCACGTTGAAGGAACACATTACTTTTTCTAAACAAGCTTCCAAGAGGTTAAGATTTCTGAGGCGCCTTCGTAATTGTTTTCCACACCATCCGAATTGCTTGCTCTTTATAGGGGTGTTGTTCGCCCCTTTATTAAGTATATGTCACACATCTGGGATGGTCTACTCATACAGATGAAAAGATAGAGTCTGGAGCTTTTCGTCTTATGTTACGCTATTACTAATTCTCTCTAGTCTCTTTCTGCCAGTCGAATTGTGTCATTCTCTCTAAACTTTCTCTATTACAAAGGAAACTGCTCTTCTGAACCCTCTCGTCACATACCTCCTCCACTGAGAAGGGCTCGAGCTATATCCTTTTCTTCACAGTCTCCACTTTTCTCTATCGAACCTCTGTCCAACTCTCTAACAACAGACCTAACAAGTATGCTCAATATTACATGTATTCAACTGGTAAAATCTGGAACACACTCCCTTTATCTATTTTCCCAACTTCCTTTGACTTGCACACTTTCAAACGTCGTGTATCGAGACACGTCGGCCATTAACTGGCTATGATTCTGATTTCCCTCTAACTCTGGTGGAATTTGACCAGGTTTCCGGTATTTCCCCAACTCTGATGAAATTTCGTAGGGTTCTGGCCTTTCTTTGTCCACCAGAGGATATATATATATATATATATATATATATATATATATATATATATATATATATATATATATATATATATATATATATATATATATATATATATATATATATATATATATATGGGAAACAAGGGACACTACAGCTCCGAGAAGCATGACCTTCTGGAGAGCTCTTTGAGAAAGTGTTTAGAGGCTAGATGGAGAAGGTGTTTGTCACAGTGAAAAGGTGAAAACCCTACTTGGGAGTTTAAATAAAACTCTAAGACTGGCACTGAAACCAACGAGCCGAAAAACATGATCTTTAGAATGCTCTATAGGAGAGGGACTTTTAAGAGAAGATGGCGAAATATGCTGGTCCCACTGAAAGGGTGAAAACCCTTCCAGGGAGAATATATATATATATATATATATATATATATATATATATATATATATATATATATATATATATATATATATATATATATATATATATATATATATATATATATATATAATTTTCGTTCTTCAGTAAAAAAAATCTGGTATCGGTGTCAGTCATTTCTTACCGATACCGATACCTAAAAATATAACGATATTTACCGATACCGATACTTCACTCCATCCCTAATATATATATATATATATATATATATATATATATATATATATATATATATATATATATATATATATATATATATATATATATATATATATAATATATATATATATATATATATATATATATATATATATATTATATATATATATATATTATATATATATATATATATATATATATATATATATATATATATATATATATATATATATAATAATACGTGACATTAACTCACCGTGACATAACGGTAGAGTGATTGACTCACGTGCCGGTTCGATTTCTCGTATGGATAATAGGTAATAACTACCTAGAAAAGTTCCCCTCCTCTAATATATATATATATATATATATATATATATATATATATATATATATATATATATATATATATATATATATTTACATTTATAAAAATAATTTATTCACTCTGTGAATAAATTTATTAGTTAAACTAATCGATTAAAACTAATTCATTAATTTAAAATATCAAAGAAAGGTAATTAATATATTAAGGATATAAAATAATTTAATAATAATTATCTGCAACACTTAAATCTTATAATTAAAAGTAACTGTAATTGTAATTCAAAATTTAACTAAAAGTCATAGTTGAATTAATACTGAAACGCTACGTGTGGCAATATGTCTAACTGTTATACAAAATTTAACTTGAAAATCATAATTAATACTCTCACGATGCAACGTAACAATATGTTTAATTGTAATTCAAAATTTAACTGTAAGTCATGGTTCAATTAATACTCGCACGCTGCAATATATGGCAATATGTCTAAATCATAATACAAAATTTTATTTAAAGTCATAGTTCAGTTAAAACACTCACGATGCAATATTCAACAATATGTTTAATTGTAATTCAAAATTTAGCTTTAAAGTCATAATTAATACTACCAAGATGCAATACATAAAAATGTTTAATTGTAATTCAAAATTTAACTTTAAAGTCATATTTAATACTCCCACGATGCAATATATGGCGATATGTTTAATTGTAATTCAAAATTTAGCTTTAAAGTCATAATTCAATTAATACTTCCATGATGGGAAAATATTTAATTGTAATTTGAAATTTAACTTTAAAGTCATAGTTCAATTAATACTCAAACGATGCAATATATGGCAATATGCTTAATTAATTTAAAATTTAACTTTAAAGTCATAGTTCAATTAATACTCAAACGATGCAATGTATGGCAATATGTTTAATTGTAATTCAAAATTTAAATTTAGTCATGGTTCAATTAATACTTACACGATGAAATATATAGAAAAATATGTTTAACTTTAAAGCCATTCTGCAGTTCAATTAATACTTTCACAATGCAACGTATGACATGTTTAATTGCAATTCAAAATTTAAACTTCAAAGTTCAATTAATACTTAAACGATGCAATGTAAGACAATATGTTTAATTGTAATTAAAAATTTAAATTTAGAGTCATAGTTCACTTACTCTCACAATGCAACGTATGGCAACATGTTTAATTGCAATTCAAAATTTAACTTAGTCATAGTTCAATTAACACTCATAAGATGCAATATATGACGTGTAAATCTTGTCATTGAACAAAAAAACAACTCAATGAACATCCCACACACCAACACAATAAATTCCAGATTAAAGAAGAAAAATATTTCAATTATATGGTTCACCACATAATAACAGTAAATTATACAATTTCCAATGAATTACGAAAATATGCATAACTACAGTGTAAAAAGAGTAAACGATACAGAAATGCACGAATCATACAGATCAAACGGTAAAGTGATTAACTCACGTGCTTGAGGGCGCCGGTTCGATCCCACTTCGGGATCCTAGGCATATACTACCTAGAAAAGTTCCTCTCCTCGAATAGGGCAATGCCCGTGAGATGTGAACTTTTAATAAAAAAATAAATAAATAAATAATATAGTGTGCATTGTAATTCACATAGTAGTAAAGCTATACATAAGTCTTTGTATAATCTCTATTATAAGCAACGTTAATATAAAACTGAAAAATTAATATAGTCACAAGCGAATCATACAGGTCATTAAACTTAAGCCATACGTTCAATAATTCATAAAATTTACAATATAAAAGTGGTAAAACTGTATACCAGTCTCTGTACAGATATCCAGTAATGTTAATCGTAAAATGAAAATCTAATATAGTCATGCACAAATCATAAAGGCCAGATACTAAATCATACAACATGCCATAATTCATAAAATTTATTAATATCAAAATATCAAAACCATATATCAGTCTCTGTAGAGATATCAGCAACGTTAATCTAAAAATGAAAATTTTAGATAGATACACACAAATCATATAGGCCAGATACTAAATCATTCTTCATGCCATAATTCAAAAAATTTATACTATAAAAATATTAAAACTGTACATCAGTCTCTGTATAGATATCAGCAACGTTAATCCAGAACTTATGTAAAATTTTATATAAAAAATTAATAAAATTGTTACAATGAAAATGGCCTATAAAAACCCTAAACTAAAAAATTTAACTAAATAAATAACAAGAACCCTTCAAAGTACAAGGGATACCCAACAAATATAATAATACTAATCTTAACAAATCATACAAAATCTAAATAATAAAAAGTCTAAGAAAAAATTAGCAAAAATTTTAAAATAGTATTAGTCACTAATATAAGCTTACTGCGAATGGTGTTAGGGCAATTTGCAATGTACTTGTTTTGTTTGCTTAAATTTACGAAACTGATACAAAACTTATATCCACAATCCATCACTAGTGAATAATAATAATAATAATAATAATAATAATAGATAGGTAGGTAGATAAATAATAGATAAAGAAAATTAAATACCAATCAGTCCACGCTAAAATATTTAGATAACTTACAGGAATAACATAAAAGACAATTGCTGCCTAACGCAACATTTTATTTCAACATCTTCCAATCTAGCATTATTATCTTACTATCAGTGATAATAACTTATTAAATATACTACTGTGATAAGATAAAGATAAAATAAACTGATACAGACTCCTCCATGCATATACAAGAAAGGAAAAACATTAAATAATAAAGAATCTGCAATACTAGGGTTAGTCTAAGGTATATAAGAATTAATAACAATAAAAATTAATAGTGGTGGTAAGAAAATAATAATAATAGTAGCAGTAGTAGTAATAGAAGTTGTAGATAAAGTAATGGTATCAGAAATGATGATAATAATATTATTGACAAAATTATATTATAGATGTTTAAAACTATTTATGTAGGCTATTATTATTATTATTATTATTATTATTTTATTCATGACTTTTTAACCTTTTTAAATGTGTTTCTAATAAACACTATTTGACTATATTCATATGGTATTATTATTCCTTCATTTCTATATTATTATTATTATTATTATTATTATTATTATTATTATTATTATTATTATTATTACAGTAAATTTTATATTTTTCCAGCGAAAATAGTTCCTTAATTAAAAAAAAAAAAAAAAAAAAAATACTAAAAAATTCAAAGTAACCTTAAAAAGCTATATATATATATATATATATATATATATATATATATATATATATATATATATATATATATATATATATATATATATATATATATATATATATCAAGTAGGGACCGACATTGGGGCCGGGGCCGGGGCCGGGCCAGGGGTCTCCCGAATTCGACTGGGGAAGGGGCTCTACCCTGGGTTGTCTAAAATTTGTAAAGAGGTCAAAAATACTGAAATTTTAGGTTAAGAAAATTAGATATAATTTTAATTGAGATTAATTTAATTATAAGAAAGGAGTAGAATAACCAACATTAACTTAAATTAATAATTAATTATTTGCATTTCTTCAGAAAAATATTTCAGAAAATTACAGAAATTTTGTATAATAAAAATTCGATTTCAATTCTGAGGACGATATGGAAATATGTCTATTGCAGTCTAATGAGGTAGATATTATAGTCAGTAATACTAATTACACCAATAAAATACTGGAGATAATAAATTATGTTTTAAAAGACGAAAATTTAAAAATTTTCAGAAACCTAAATCTTCTGGATCCTCATCTTCGTGAGGATGTAGTTCTTGGGGACTCGGATGATTCAGAAGCCAATAAAGGACTATGTCTGATTTTAACCGAGTCTGCTGTGATTGAGTTGAATAAATATATGAAAATGAAAAAAAAATAACATCAACGATAACTCTACTTGACTTCTGGAAGGCAAACAAGAATGATCTTCCCACACTAGTAAGAGTATATTTGTGCCCACCAGCAAGCTCCAGCGCCAGTGAAAGAGAATTCAAAGTAGGGAAATCAATTCAAATAAGATACAATTAAACTATTACCAAAGAATGTAGAAAGGCTACTGTTTTTAAAATACAATCTTAAAAATCTTAAAACAGTAACATATTCAACGTCACTGCCTACTGTTCCTGAACATTTCACACTCACCCAAATTCTAAAACTTATGATGTAAATGTTCAAGAAGATTCTGATAGTGAATAGTGAGTTAAGTGAAAGAATTGCTTGTTTCCTCTTTTATGTTGCTTTCATTTTGCCCAACTCAATATGTAACGAAGGAATAATTGAATTAAAATCTTAATTTTCTTATATTTTGTTTGATTTAATTCACCATTATTAAGTATAATTTGCAATTAACCTAACAGGTAAACCCCAGTTTTCCCGGATTATTAGCCGTGGCCGGGTCCCCGGTCGGTCCTTAGCACTGTCAAGGCACCTCAAAATCAGTAGGTGATAAACCTTAGGGAGGTACACTCTTAAAAGTACAAATATTTCTCTTTGAGGCAATTTTCTGAATCTTTCTTACTTGAAGTCAAAGATGCAATTTTCCGAAATTTCTTTTTATTCTATTTCTGAAAATCTCGTACTAGAGAGGGGATATTTAAGGGGCGGGGGGCTCCAACTGGATGATCGTCCTTTTTAGGGGTGAAATTTATTAGTAAACTTTTTTTCATCAGCTATATTGTAAAATCTATGCCGATTTCAAATCTGTAATCAGTTTTTTAAAATTCCAAGTGGTTCCCGAGAAAAGACTTTTTAATTAACACATGTCGAATGACCTTGAAAATGTTAAATGCGCATACTCCATGCACTTTTTTTTGAGGTGTGGAGTTGCTAAAATTTGTTTTGAAACATTCTTATAGCAAATCTTCTCCTGATTCCAAATATGTAATTAGTTTTTCATAATTGCAAATGGTTACTGAGATATGACCACTCAAAAAAATCTCAAAAGGGGACCCTCCAATGGAAAGACCCAACTTTTGGAGGAAAATACTTTTATTTTTTTTTTTAATCAATTTTATTGTAAAATCTATGCTGATTCCAAATCTGAATGTAGTTTTTTATATTTCCGAACAGTTTCTGAGAAAAAGCCTTTTCAAATGACAACTGTCAATGATCTTCAAATGTTTTTTTTATTTTATTTTTATAAACTTTATTGCCACAGTTTTATAGAAAATAATGCCCAGAGTCCAGATAAGTAATTAGTTTTTCATAATTGCAAATGGTTACTGAGATGTAAGAACTCAAAAAATCTTAAAGGGGGACCTCCATAGGAAGGACACTAACTTTTGGGGGTAAAAAATGTTTTTTCTTCATCATTTCTTTAGTAAAATATATGCCGATTCCAAATCTGTAATTAGTTTTTCCTAATTCCAAGCGGTTCCTGAGTAAAAGACTTTTCAAGTGACACTTGTCGAATGACCTTGTGTTTGGCGATATACGGCAACTTTTTTAAAAAAAAATTTTTTTTAATAAATTTAAAAATTGTTTTTTGGTATATTTTTATAGGAAATAATAAGGAGATTTTAAATATGTAATTAGATTTTCATAACTCCAAATGGTTACTGAGATATGATCACTCAAACGTGGAATGTACTTTATAAATAACATTATGAGTCTTACGTTTATACGATTTTCTCGAAATAGCACTTTTCAGAGAGAAAATTTGCCAAAAAAAAGGCGTCAGCGATCATTTTTAAACTATTTTTTATGAATTAGAGACAGTTAGAGGAAAATAAATACATTTATCTGATCTCCCCAAAAATGCGGATCACATAAAGATATTCATTTGAAGTAAAAAAAAAAAAAAATTCAAAATTTCCGATGATTTTGGGCAGGATTTAAACCATCGAAGTCATCACCTATTATTAAAATCATGCGTTCATTTGATTCCTACATATTTTTCC
>SEYY01016570.1:307500-310000 GCA_009176605.1 Armadillidium nasatum
AAAAATAATAATAAAGAGGTGAAAGTTAAGACGTAAAGGTGTTATGAAGATGAAGAAAGGTGAAAATAAAATGAAAAGGAAGGTGAAATAAGAGTAAAATAGAATTAATGTAAAGGTAAAGGAAAAATCAGGTATAATGAAAATAATAAGGTTAAAAATAATGTTGATGGTGAAAGTACTGGAAGGGTAGTGAAAATAAAAATAAAAATAATTGATGGTAAAAGTGCATAAGAAGGTAAAATAAACTGTGGTGAAAGTTAAGACAAAAATAATGCTGATGATAAAAATAATGAAAATTAATTAAGCTTGAAGCTATAAGGTAAAAATAACTTTGGTAAAATAAATGTAAAAACAACGCTATGAAATTTGAATAAAGGTAAAATGAAGGTAAAAATAATGTTAATATAAAAATAAATGAAAAAATTATTCAGTCTAAGCTATTGAACTGCTACTAAAATGAAAGGTAAAATATAGGTAAAATGTAATACAAATAAGAGAATATAAAATAGGTAAAGGTAAAATGAAGGAAAAAATAATGTTAATGTAAAAATGAATGTGAAAATTATTAAGTTAAAAGACCTATTGAAATGTACTAAAATATATGAAAGATTAAAGTTATAAAGTGGTAATTAATAGTCAATCCAATTTAGAAAAATAGATGGAGGTTCTCATAAAACTATATTTAGATATATTTATATTGTCCAGCGGTGTGAGACGGTGAAAGCTTTATAAAATATAATTCATATATCGTGAGTGTACTGGCAAAATTGACCCAAGACAAAAAAAAAACAAGTTTGTTTTTAAATTACGATTTAAAGTCCTAAGTAATACGAAAAATCAGGATTTAAATAAAATAATCAGGAAAGAAAAAACGTTGTAATATGAAGGAAATATTAAATCTTGATTTTTCTTACTACTTCGAAGTTTAAATTGTAATTTAACACAAACTTGGTTTTCTGACTTGGTCAATTTTGACAGTGCAATCACGATGTGGTCGTTTTAAAGGATAACGTACAGAAGTTTGCACATAGCCTGAATATTTTCAGTGTTTCAATTTCTTGAAGAGAGGTTATACACGATATTTATCTATTTTTACCATGTTTAAATCTACAGGACAGGGTGGCTGGAAAGTGAGTTTTTAAAGAAAAGTTCAACACTAGGTTTTTTTTTAATAAAAAAAGGAAAAAACAAAACAAAATTAGGCAAATTGTTTTTTTTTTTCTTTGCAATTAAAAAGCACATATTAATAATACTAATCACTAAATTCCTGTATCACTTACAAAAAAAATATAATTAATCACTTAATTTGTTAAATATTGTATCCCATTGTTAAAAACGATCATAAATTATTACTATTAATATTAACTGAAAACTACCAAACATTCCACAGATTATATAGATATATATGGTGACCCCGGAGTGAATTAAAAATAATAAATTTTTTATTTTATTTTCCTTTTTGTCTTTAAAATGTGAAATATTACACATTGTATTAAAAAAATAAAAAAGGTTGCCTAAAGTCAATCATTTTTTATTTAGAATGGATGATATTTTAGAATAATTTTTATTATTATTATTATTATTATTATTATTATCATTATTATTATTGTTATTGTTATTATTATTATTATTATTATTATTATTTTATTATTATTATTATTATTATCATTATTATTTTTGCCAAATAATTCAGATCCGAATACTATGGATAAGTACTAAGTGTACTACACAAACTGTAGTTAATATTTAGTTTTAGTTAATGGTACTAATTTATAAACGTTATTATGATAATAATAAAAAAATGCAAATAATGCTAATAATAATAATAATAATAATAATAATAATAATAATAATAATAATAATAATAATAATAATAATAATAATAATAAATATTTAAACCTATTATATATATTATATATATATATATATATATATATATATATATATATATATATATATATATATATATATATATATATATATATATATATATATATATATATATATATATATATATATATATATATATATATACTTGACACAATCTTCCACACAACTATGATATCTTCTTCGAAAACACACAACTCAAACCTTCTTCTGTTCTTAATATTCTTGGCGTATCCTTTTCTCGTGATCTTTCTTGGAAAGATCACATTATTTCTCTTTCTAAACAAGCTTCTAAGAGGTTGGGTGTTCTGAGGCGCCTTCAGAATCACTTCACGCCACCCCAGTTGCTTGCTCTGTATAGAGGTGTTGTTCGTCCCTGTATGGAGTATGCGTCGCACATCTGGGGTGGTTCCACTCATACAGCTCTCCTTGAGAAGGTGGAGTCTAGGGCTTTTCATCTCATCAACTCTCCTGCTCTGACTAACTCTCTTCAATTTCTTTCTGCCCGTCGAATTGTTGCCTCACTCTCTCTTTAGTATGTTTATTACAAAGGACACTGCTCTTCTGAACTCTCTCGTCGCATACCTCCTCCATTGAGAAGAGCTCGTGCGAC
>SEYY01016570.1:312500-315000 GCA_009176605.1 Armadillidium nasatum
AGGGTATATATATATTATATATATATATATATATATATATATATAAATATATATATATATATATATATATATAATATATATATATATATATATATATATATATATATATATATATATATATATATATATATATATATATATATATATATATATATATATATATATATATATAATATATATATATATTATATATATATAATATATATATATATATATATATATATATATATATATATATATATATATATATATATATATATATATATATATATATATATATATATTATATATATATATATATATATATATATATATATATATATATATATATATATATATATATATATATATATATATACATGAAATAAGAGTTAATGACCATATACATTTCCTATACATATCTTATATAATTTATATCTTACACACACACACACATACACACACATACACACACACACAGATAAAGAATTTCTGTCCGAATTTAATCATTTATCAAAATTGAACACGAAACCCACCCACAGCTGAAAAGGGTTAACGGAAGGTAACTGTTATCGCCTTCAATCCCTATAATGAACACAATTTTATTAAGTAATTATTGATATTTTTATTTATTATTTATCTTCATTGTTTATCGATACCATAATAACAGTATATCACATTTCGACTATTAAATAGTTATACGGTAGATAATTTACATGTTTTTATTATTTAATAATAATAATAATAATAATAATAATAATAATAATAATAATAATAATAATAGGTAATAAAAATAATAATAATGATAATGATAATAATAATAATAACCACCACTACTACTTCAAATAATAATGTTATGTTAAACATTTACACATTGCATTAAAAAAAATAGAAATACGGTGGATATTTACATACTTTTATTACTTAATAATAATAAATAATAATAATAATAATAATAATAATAATAATAATAAATTAATAAATAATAATATTATGTGAAATATTTACACATTGCATTAAAAAAAAGCAATACGGTAGATATTTACATACTTTTATTACTTAATACTAATACTAATAATAATAATAATAATAATAATAATAATAATAATAATAATAATGATAATAATAATAATAATAACCACCACTACTACTTCAAATAATTATATTATGTAAAATATTTACACATTGCATTAAAAAAATACTAAATAAAAAAAAGATAACATTAAAGACTTAATGGACAGAGAATGGACAATATTTCAGAACCATTATTATTATTATTATTATTATTATTATTATTATTATTATTTATTATTATGTTACATTATCAAGATCCGAATAGAATGGGTAATATTGTTCAATCCAAAGAATTTATTTTTTTCATGCTAAAATTAAAAAAATTTTCGTGATAATAATAATAATAATAATAATAAAAAAAGGAAAAAAATAATATATAATCAAAATAATAATAATATAATAATACAATAATAATTTAATAATAACAAAAATAATGAAAGAGTAAGAATATATAATAATAATAATAATAATAATAATAATAATATAATAAAAATCTATCTGCTTTTTCTTGCTTTTATAATTCTGTAGAATTTTTTTTTTTGTAGTTTGTATTATTCCGATTATTTAATTCTTTCAGCGATATAATGACTGAAAGGGTTAGAACTTAAAACCTTTACAAGCGTTGATCATTTTGTACAATTCTTTCGAGGTAAATATTTAATTAATGTTACTGAAAACAGAATGTTGAAAGTTTTTTAACAAAGGTGAGGCATATGATTGATAGCAATCCTATAGAGTAAAACGTCTCCTCGATTAACTTTAGAATAATGAAATAGCTCATAGAATTGCAAATGTTTAAGCAACTGGACTAATAACGTCTCAGAATTGGACAGTGTTGCTACAGTAAAGCATTTCCCTGATTTACTTTATAATAATGGGAGTTCATAGCATTATACACGTTCAAGCAACTGGACAAATAAAGTCACAGGATTGGACTGTTGCTACAGTAAAGCATTTCCCTGATTTACTTTACATAATGGGAGTTCATATCATTTCCCATGTTCAATCAAACTGGACAAATAAACTCTTTATTGGGCAATGATACTGTAGTTGAACATATCTCCCTGGTTTACTTTAGAACAATGAGGCTTCACAGTATTACAAATATTCAAGCAACTGGACTAATAATGGTTTTAACAAATAGTCTCTACGGCTTACTTTAGAATAATAAGAGAATTCATAACATTACAAATGCTGAAGCAATATCGGTTCACAAAAGTTAAATAAATTGTCCTCCACCCATTTACTCCTGATTTTACACAAAAAATATAACTAATACCAGTATAATAGATACTGCATAGGTTTTGTCCATTCCCGGAACCAAATACGACAAAGTCATTGTTCTATTCAACGCCTCAAAACCTTCTAAAAACTTGAATAAGCCTTCAACATCAAAGCTTTAATGACCTAGAATCCAAATTAATTTCCGCGATGTCTCAAACAACAA
>SEYY01016570.1:320000-327500 GCA_009176605.1 Armadillidium nasatum
CCACTAGTCTTTCAATATTTCACTTCAAAAATAGAAAAGTAACTTCGTACTGACGAATAGTCCAAATAAGAAAACTATTTCAATAGGGTAATAGGGTAACTATATTAATTTTAAAATAAATATAAAAAAAAGCATTTATATTTCTTATACCTAATATAAAAAGTTTAAAGAGATACCTTACCATAATGCTTTTAAAAAGTACTAGTATTACGAAGCATAAATTGATGACATTAATTGTACTAGATCCTAATATATATATATATATATATATATATATATATATATATATATATATATATATATATATATATATATATATATATATATATATATATATATATATATATATATATATATATATATTATTTATTTAGGAATAGGTTAGGTTAGGTTAGGTTAGGTTAATTAGTAAGTAGGTTATATATATTATATATATATATATATATATATATATATATATATATATATATATATATATATATATATATATATATATATATATATATATATATATATATATATATATATATATATATATCTTGAGCTTTTTGCCCGTTGGAGCATATTTATCGAGGATGACGAATTACCATTCACAATGATTTTGAAACACTTGTTATATTTTGTAGTGTTATATTATTAACTTTTGTTCCAATGACGAAAGAATGATTGAAGAGTTATAAGCCTGTTGTTTCACAGCGAACATGAATCAAATGCTTGTCAAGTATGAATCAGCTGAACAACTGAATGCTATTATTCGTATCAAAATTTTAGTTCTATTTTTTTGAATAATAGTTAAAAAGCATTGGTCAAATTAATCTTCCCATGATTTGGGTCACTTTTAACCAAGGTTGGGAAGCCGTTGTCAAAGTCAGAGGAAAGAACAAAACGTTTGCTATAAAATATATTTCATATTTGTAAGTGGAAATATAATGGAGTTTGGCAACAATTCATTATTTTTCATTATCTCATAACCTTGGATTAGTTATTCCATAAATATGCATGGAGCAAGGATGCCGGAGTAAGAGCCGGAGCTGGAGTTCAGTTTACCACCTCAGCATCCCTAGTTCAGGATATCATAAAATAATTCGAAGCTCAAATATAAGAGAAAGATCAAGAGACTTTATCAATAGGTACAAGTAAACTCTGTACAAACAGCAGAACCTCATTTTGACTGATCGGAATGAAAATCAGTCCGGAATCTCTGGATTGATAAATCGGAACTAGAGTCAGGAATCTCTGAATTGGTGAAAACATTCTGACGAAACGGAATGAAAATCATAGTCCGGAATCTCTGAATTGGTAAAAACATTCTGACGGATCGGAATGAAAATCAATGTCCGGAATCTCTGGATTGGTAAATCGGAACCGGAGTCAGGAATCTCTGAATTGGTAAAAACATTCTGACGAAACGGAATGAAAATCATACTCCGGAATCTCTAAATTGGTAAAAACATTCTGACGGATCGGAATGAAAATCAGAGTCCGGAATCTCTGGATTGATAAATCGGAACCGGAGTCAGGAATCTCTGAATTGGTGAAAACATTATGACAGAATGGAATGAAAATCAGAGTTCGGAATCTCTGAATTGGTAAAAACATTATGACGGAACGGAATGAAAATCATAGTCCGGAATCTCTGGATTGGGAAATCGGAACAGGAGTCAGGAATCTCTGAATTGGTAAAAATATTCTGACGGATCAGAATGAAAATCAGAGTCCGGAATCTCTGGATTGGTAAATCGGAACAGGAGTCAGGAATCTCTGAATTGGTGAAAACATTATGACAGAATGGAATGAAAATCAGAGTTCGGAATCTCTGAATTGGTAAAAACATTATGGCGGAACGGAATGAAAATCATAGTCCGGAATCTCTGGATTGGGAAATTTTGATTCATCGAAATCGAAGTAAGGAAACTCGGAGTCAATAAGCTTTAATAAATCGGAATCAAAATCAGATTTGAAAGTTAAATGTTGGAAGTAGTTGAAATCGGAATCAGAATCCGAATCACGAATCTAAAAGAGTCGAAATTGGAATCAGAATCCGGTCGGAAAAACTTTCCAGGAACAGGAAATCGAGTGCGGATGTAAAAGTCAAGTGTGCATAAGTAAGTTGAAATAAAAACCAGTTACAAAATAGTCAGACTCGGAACTGGATTATCTTATAATACAAATACACACCCTGGTTTCAACTTAAAGTCTTTTTAACTTTATAAATCATAACTGAACAGTATAATAGGTAAGTCTTATAATTTACAGGCCAGAAAAATACAAAAAAGTCTTGCATAACCTATATTTATTATACGATTAGCTTGTTTGTATACTGAAAACACTGATTCTTTTGTACATGATAGTCAACTGCGAGTGCGTCAACCTTATATTTATATATGACACTCAACCTTATATTTAAATATGATGTGTGATAGTCCTCACGTATTCAGTAGTGATCCCGTGAAGTCACGCTCACATAATTTATTTTTCATGGTGAATTTTAGGAACGTACAATATATAATTAAGAAGACAATCTGACATAACAACAGTTTGTTTGCACATTCTCTCAGTATAGTCCTTAGAATTCTATAAATGGGACTTTAAAGACTAGAATGTTAGAATGTACAAGCAAGCTGACATAGCAACAGCTTGTTTACATATTCTAACATTCCAGTCCTTAGAATTCTTTAAACGGAACTCCGATGACTAAAATATTAAAATCTGTAAACATGCTGACCTAGCATTAACAGATTTTACTATAAAAACGAAATAACATAACCTTATTCACTGGTCCATAGTTTGAAGAGTAATAAGCCAACGCTGATATTTGAAAATAAGCAAAATCATTAAAACTGGCTAATTTAGGAACGTATTAGCACCATATTTAAATAAATAAAACAAGCTGACATAGCAACAGCTTGTTTGCACTTGACCACTTTAACACTACGTACAAGTCACTAGAATTCTAACCTATAAACGGAACTCTAGAAGAGAGATGTTAGAATTCTTCGAAATGATAACATAGTAACAGCTTGTTTGCACCTTGACCACTACGTACAAGTCATTAGAATTCTAACCTATAAACGGAAATTCTAGAAGAGAAATGTCAGAATTCTAAACTCTAGAAGAGAATGTTAGAGTTCTACGAAAGGAATTCCCATTATCACTAAATAGAATAATGTTTTCCTATTCCTTTTGTGTAATTTCTTATTTTCTGGAATAAATTGACTTCACCTCTAAATGAAACTTTGTTAGAAGAACGACGAGCTAATATGCAAACATTTGAAACGATAATTTTACCAATAAAGAGAAAACACAAGTGTCATTAACAAAACAAACAAAAAAATGTACATAATAATAATAATAATAATAATAATAATAATAATAATAATAATAATAAAATAATAATATAATAATAATACTTATAATATATATATATATATATATATATATATATATATATATATATATATTATATTATATAATTATATATATATATATATATATATAATATATATATAATATTATAATAATATATTAATATAATATATATATATATATATATATATATATATATATATATATATATATATATATATATATATATATATATATATATATATATATATATATATATATATATATATATATAAACTCAATTACTTCATATATTTACTAGACCTATTTTTTCACATACACTTAAAAACAGTCACCGAAAGATTCATAATTCAATTGTCATTAGCCCTTAACATTTTTAGTATCCCATTTCTCGACATTTTTATCAAAATGTTCACATTTTTTTCTCTCTCATTAAAATAACTTCTTAGAGATTGAGCTAAGAGTAACATTCAAATGGTTCATTTGAAATCACAACACCCATTTTATTTATTTATTTTCTTTTTTTAATAAGGTCTGCACAAGGGCATTGCCCTACTCGAGGAGGGAAATTTTTTTAGATAGTTTTTACCCAGAATCGAATTAGTGCCTTCAAAACGTATGAATCAAACACTCTATCGTTATGCGATGATAACAGCATAGGAATGTGGTTTCCTCTCGTATGGAGTACTCATCATATATTCATATATCGTTAATAGAGTCAAAGTTTCTAGTCGCATAACTCTTCCTTTGAGGAAAACATGGAGTCTACCTCACTGGACCTTAACTCGACTGCTATGCTTCATTCTTTCATTTACTTTACTGGTGAAAGTATGGAACACCCTTCCGTCTTCTTTCAGTTTTCACCACTTTCTTTAAATTCCAGTGTCCTTCTCCCATCGGGACATGTCGACTATTTATTTTGAATTAAATTTATATTTCCTCTTGTGAGTTCCATGAAGGCTCATATATATATATATATATATATATATATATATATATATATATATATATATATATATATATATATATATATATATATATATATATATATATATATATATATATATATATATATATATATATATATATATATATATATGAGGGTGCATGGAGCATTTTCAACATGATAAAACCGGTTTTGAGTTTATTACTCTTCAAAAGTAATAAAAAGTTGCTAAGTCATGTTCTTATATCGAGGCTTATAAGAGAAAGTTGCTTTATTGATAATATCAAGTGAATTTGTTTCTAAATTCCTTCATAATTAAGCCTCCAAGATGGGCAAAAACAAGAGTGTATATAAAAGGTCAACAATTCTCGTTATACAAGCACTGTCAATTACAGTTTTTCTTTTTCCTCAGTGGAGATTTAATTATACTGTAAAGAAGAGAAGAGAGAAAGAGAGAAGAGAAGAGAAGAGAGAAAGAGAAAGAGAAGAGAAGAGAGAGAGAGAGAGAAGAGAAGAGAAGAGAAAGAGAGAGAGAAGAGAAGAGAAGAGAAGAGAGAGAGAGAGAAAGAGAAAGAGAAAGAGAGAGAGAGAGAGAGAGAGAGAGAGAGAGACAGGAAATTTAGTATAGTTTCATTATAGTTACTTTACAAATCTTAAGATTACATTAAAGTTTTCCTAATATAAATGCTAAATTCACTAGTTTACATATACATTCGTTTCTCTATCTTCCAGTTATACAGTTACAATATCTATTCACATTAGTTACTCTTATATATCCATTAGCTCAACAAGTATTCGCCTTGTATCACACTATCAATATTATTTATATTTCACGTAGGAAGAGATACCTACTGATTTTTTACAGCTTTCTCGTGATAGTGTAAAAAAGTTCTGATGGTGTAAGAAGAAAGATTTTATAAATTGAATTTCATTTATACTACAAATAAATGAACATTCACTAGCGTAAGAATATTTTTGAAGCTATATATATATATATATATATATATATATATATATATATATATATATTATATATATATATATATATATATATATATATATATATATATATATATATATATATATATATATAATATATAAGAAAAGAATAACAAACAATTTATAAACTTTATACTTATTACGTAACGCTCGTTGGCAATAATTCATAATAAATGTAAAGTATAAATGGTTAATAATAAATTAATTAATAAAAGAGGAGGGTAATTTTTTTTAATTATTTAAATCAAAGGTTCCCAATTAGGAATTGTCGGAACACAATAGAAGAAAAAAATGCTGGAATATTTATCGATAATTACACATATGTAAGGAAATCACAGTTCAATTATGTTATAGATTAAATTAAAAATAGAGATATATATATTTCATCTTTTTCATGGCGAAATACTGCATTTATAGTTAAAGTATAGTTTTTTTTAATCGTTTTTTTTTCACAAATTTTGAAACCCTCGTGTGCCTCACAAAAAAGGTACGATAATTCAAATTATTCAATAGAAATTTACATCAATCATCATCACTGTAGAAGAAAGGTCTTACTATGTCATTAGTTGCAAAGCTTTGCCATAGGATTTTATGGAATCAATTTCGTTTGAAACAACATTTTCCGAATTCTAATTCTCAAATCAAAGGGGACAAATTTTTTGAACTTTAATGGAATACTCTCGAAAAGAGTGGAATGAACTAAAAGGTTAAATTCCGAGAAATAAACCACAAGGTTAAAAAATTCCGAGAAATAAACCACCCGGTTAAAAAATTCCGAGAAATAAACCACCAGGTTAAATTCCGAAAAATGAACCACCAGGTTAAATTCCGAGAAATAAACCACCAGGTTAAATTCCGAGAAATAAACCACAAGGTTAAATTCCGAGAAATAAACCACCAAGGTTAAATTCCGAGAAATAAACCACCAGGTTAAATTCCGAGAAATAAATCCACAAGGTTAAATTCCGAGAAATAAACCACCAGGTTAAATTCCGAGAAATAAACCACAAGGTTAAATTCCGAGAAATAAATCACAAGGTTAAATTCCGAGAAATAAACCACCAGGTTAAATTCCGAGGAATGAACCACCAGGTTACAGGAGTTTCTAGTTTCATAGCAATAAATATATTAAAGCTGAGAAAACACATAATTAGAGAAACTCTGATAAATCTGCTCTCTCAAAATGGTGGAAACTGTGCTGTGCTGGGAGAAATGGATTGGGATAAAAATAACTCCACCTTATTTATTATCAAACAGTAAAGTTCAAAGAAGAATCACTGACAAACACATTGTCATGAAGGATCTAGTTGTCCAGGAGATCAAGTCTGCAGTATATGGTTTATTTTCAATTCACCTTTATAAATCGATTGATGGGATATGATGTTTGAAGTTGATAGTAACTGCAAGGATGTTTTCACTCGGTTCCCTATGAAGTAGAGTTTCTTTTCTGTTCTCATCATCTTCAAACAAATACCATGGACTTACACATCCTTGAAAAGGGTTTATATCTATATTTGTATTAGAAAAATCTCTTAAAAAGTTTTTAACATTTAACAAAATGAATTCATCCGAAATTTTCCTAACCTGATTGATGAAGGGTTTAACTTTGGGCGAAAGCCTCTCAAATATCCGGATGAATGTGAAGAAAAATTTCTTAAAACTTAAAACCAATTAGGGAGAAAGAGATGTTAAATCAAATTTTTTTTAGCTCCTGTGATATGTGATTGTTATTCAAGATTGGTTAAAAAAAAAAAAAATAAAAAAAAAAAAAAAAATAAAAAAAAATAAAAAAAGGTATTAACGTATTGCTTTCATTGTTTCCAATCTGAGTTGTGATTGGAAGTTGTTTTCAATCTGAGTTGTGCCCTTTCAAGCGATCAATCCTCGGTGTATAAAAAAAAAAAAAAAAAAAAAAAAAAAAAAGAAAAAAAAAAAAAATCAATTTTAATTTCTTGTTCGCATTCACTATGATTTTTATATGAATAAACGAAATTACAGTCCCCTGGCATTCAACTGAGCACATCTTATATATATATATATATATATATATATATATATATATATATATATATATATATATATATATATATATATATATATATATATATATATATATATATATATATATATATATATATATGTGTGTGTGTGTGTGTGTGTGTGTGTGTGTGTGTGTGTGTGTGTGTGTG
>SEYY01016570.1:330000-332500 GCA_009176605.1 Armadillidium nasatum
TTTGGCTTCACGAATGTCTGACTGAATTTAAACCAATATTTTACCGGAGGTATGTTGATGCCTCCTTTCTTCTTTTCAAAACCGACGAGCATGTTAATAAATATTTTGCAATATATCAACGCAAAATATCCGCATATGAAAATCACTGTTAATGTGAAGCAAAATAATTCTTTGGCCTTTCTTGACATCAACGTATGCAAGGAAAACAACAAATTTAACATCAGTGTCTTTAGGATATCAACCTTTACCGGAATGACGACAAAATTCGATTCCTTCATTCCTCATATTTTTAAAATCAACTTAATTAAAAAGCATTTTAATTGAGGATACAAAATTTCCTCATCTTACGTCAATCTCACGATAGAACAGGATTTCCTGAAGACATTATTCCTGAAGAATAGGTTCCCAGAATTTTCAATTGACTCCACTTTTCGGAAACTACTTTCAGCAAAATTTGAAGAAAAATCTACGTCTAAATTAACAGCTTCCAAAGGAATCTTTTGTATATGAAGTTGCCTTTCATGAGGGAAAATGAGTTATGAAATTAGGCGTAAAATTGATGGATACTTTTGAAAACTAGCTTTCCACAGTTCAAATTTAAATTAATATTTTCTAGAGAAAACAAAATTGGGAATTATTTTAAATTTAAAGATAAACTCCCTTTACCTTCATGCTCATCAGTGGTATATAAATACAAGTGCGGTGACTGTGATGGCACCTACATAGGAAAGACAGTTAGAAACCTTTTCACACGTATTTATGGGCATAAAAGTATTTCATTCAAAACTTTAGATCATTTGCATCATCCCCCCCTATTCTGATATAAATGATTATTCTCACCAGGCAAACCATCATATACAGGATACCAATTTTGAAATTTTGGCTCAAGCTGAAAAACCTGATCTTCAGTTGTTGGAATGCTTGTATATTTGACATTTCAAACCGAACTAAAATTAAAATTAAAATTCTAATAGTTTACTAATACTGAAGTGAAATTTTGTTAACAAAGTCAACACTTTTTTCAAATTTTTATCAAAATACGTATTTATATTTATATATATATATATATTTATCATTATGCTATTTTTTTAAATTTTTTTTATTTTATTAATTTTTATTTTATACTAATATTTTTATTTTGTACAAAAAATTTTATCATTATGTAAGTCTTGAAAATGGGAAGAAGTGATCTTGCCCGAAACAGTCGGCTAATAATTATAATTAAACATTAAAATGTTTAAATGGTTTGGTCATATATATAAAACAATCCATCTTTTGTAATCTTTGAAATTTCGAACATTTGCTAATAAAAAAAGGCGGAGGTTCGTCAACGTGCCTCCTGACTTAATTCATTTACACGATGGTTGGTCTTTCTATAATGATAAACGTTTTTTATCATTTTCGTTTCGTACGGTTCAGTTGGAAATGGTTCGATTCATATCACTTCAAATTCGGTTTCTTACATATTTTTTCGTTTTAAGAGGTTTCAGTGTTTTTTTTTTTTTTCTTCTTCTTCTCGTTACGTTACGTTTCAGTTCACTTTGGTTCGGTTCAATACAGTTCAGTTCCATTCGTTCGGTTCAATTTCTCTCAATTTCAGTTTCAATCTTTTACACATACATACATACACACACACGCATACGGTCTTATCAATTTCACTTACACCAGCCGATTGTAACGAAATTTACCTTACTTATAGAAAATGATCCAAAACGAACGAATATCATATTTACGATCGCAAAATGGCTTACATTAGTTACATATCAGGATTTTTCGCTACTTTTTTTCAATTTTTATAACCCGATAACTTACTTCCCTTTCGTTTCTCGGCATTTTAAATATGATTTTCTTTCCTTTTAGATCATTTTCTATAAGTAAGGTAAATTTCGTTACAATCGGCCGGTGTAAGTGAAATTGAATTGAAGATCCCACGCATATATATATATATATATATATATATATATATATATATATATATATATATATATATATATATATATATATATATATATATATATATATATATATATATATATATATATATATATATATATATATATATATATATATATATATATATATATAATATAAGGAATCATAAACATTACTCATGAATATTTCCGGAACTGACCAAGCTTTAAAATATTTAAGGCTTTCTATTATTATTATTATTATTATTATTATTATTATTATTATTATTATTATTATTATGAAAATTCTTTTGACAGTAGTAGCAATTTACTTGGCACTTATTAATTAAATAGTTAATTAACATATTCATTTAATTAAAAGAGAGAGAGAGAGAGAGAGAGAGAGAGAGAGAGAGAGAGAGAGAGAGAGAGAGAGAGAGAGAGAGAGAGAGAGAGAGAGAGAGAGATGCGAATATGCAGACTGAGAATGATGTAAAGCAAAAATGAAATTTGATTATATCCGTGTGCATATGAGCGCCTTGTATGTATATGTGTGCGTATGTCATTATGTGTGTTTTGTGCCATGATCA
>SEYY01016570.1:337500-345000 GCA_009176605.1 Armadillidium nasatum
CTCACTAACAAAAAGAAATGGAATTATTTAAAAATTTTGTTAAGTAAATAAAATTGCAATCATTAAATGTGATAAATCTTGCTACAATAATCATGTAAGTCTTATATATATATATATATAAAAAAGAAAATATAATCACATTTCTTTGCAATTCCACCTTTTTAAGTTGTTTCATTAAAAAAAAAAAAAACAATCTATAAATATAACTTGGAGGCCATATTTAATTAATATATTGAGAAAGGGGGAGAGAGAAAGATAAGATTTGTCAAGAACTTTGTTAGCATTACGTGGACAATTTATTGGTGATATCTGGCAACTTTGTTACGTAGAATATATTAAATTATAAACAAAATAAAAAGATAGGTCAACTCGCAACAAGTTCACGCAAAAGGAATTAATAAATATACATATAAAAATTAATGTTCTTAGAAGTTTGCAACAATATAAGTGTACTCTGTAACCCGAAGTAACGCCCCCTCTACCTACCCTTTTTACCGTATTTATTTTGCAAGACGAAAGATAGCATGATAGTGCAAATATATATATATATATATATATATATATATATATATATATATATATATATATATATATATATATATATATATATATATATATATATATATATATATATATATATATATATATATATATATATATATATATATATAGAAGGTTAAGAAGTTGTCTGACCTTAAATATCAATATTTTTTATATCGATATCTTGAAATTTCAATTTTAATCGATATTTTAAAATTTCAATAGTTTTAGTAATAATTTCCCTTGTATAATGATAGGTTGTACTTTTTCGTTTTAAGATGAATGTTAAAGATATATATGCATATATATGGTGTAATATGGCAGTAGGCCTGTATCCCACGGCAACGTTACATCTATCAGTTAAGTCTGTATCACACGGCAAACTTCCGTCATTCAGGTTATGATAAGTGTACCTAAGTATGTTAGAAAACTAAATAATAGTAATAATAATAATAATAATAATAATAATAATAATAATAATAATAATAATAATAGGCATAAATGAAATGAAAGGTAAATAATGATAATACAAATGTCAAAAAAATTTGCATTGATATATCGATGTTTCCATATATCGATATTTTGATATATCGAAGGTCAGACAACTTCTTAACCTTTACCTATAAATATATATTCTCTCCATCGGCATTAACATATTTTTGTGTAATATATTTTTTTTTCTCTCTCTCAATCGATTACTATATATTTAAGTGTAACACACATCGACTACCAATTAACAGGTAATTAGGACAATCCCCCCCTTCCCCAATGGGAATTTAAGCCAGATATATCCACCATGCTTTCCTTATATATATATATATATATATATATATATATATATATATATATATATATATATATATATATATATATATATATATATATATATATATATATATATATATATATATATATATATATATATTATATATATATATATAATATTATATATATTTTTTTTTTTTTTTTTTTTTTTTTTTTTTTTTTTTTTTTTTAAAAAAATAAATGAATAAAAAATTTTTTAAACAAAATTCACTTTACGAACAACACTCAGATATAAGGAGAAAAATATATATTTTATGAATATTTTTTCACATATTTATTAACTAATCTTTTTATATATATAAAAAAAGAAATTTTAAAATAAATCTTGTATAATTGTTTTTATTTCTTCCATTTCACAAAAATAAATTGAATAAAATATCAAAAATAAAGTTCAAAACCGTTTTTTTTTTTATTATTTATTTTTTGCAAATGCCACCACTAAACGACTAACACATCCTGCCCTTACTCCATTGGTTGCAAAACTGAATTAGATAAATCGCCTGGGCTATGGACGAGAGAAAATGGCTCTCTTATTCTTAGGGGAATTAAAATAATATATATATATATATATATATATATATATATATATATATATATATATATATATATATATATATATATATATATATATATATATATATATATATATATATATATATATATAATATATATATATATATATATATATATATATATATATATATATATATATATATATATATATATATATATATATATATATATATATATATATATATATATATATATATATATATATATATATATATATATATATATATATATATATATATATATATATATATATTCCGTGGAATAAAATTTATACTGCTATTGAGGATTCGAACCCTGACCTCTAAGATAGTAAGACATTGCGCTAACCACTTCACCACTGATGGTACAAAAAGGTATCACGTTGGAACTGCTCATGATCAATCGCCATAACTACAATCCCAAAGGACCCCTCCGATAGAACTGACCCGTTACCCTACGCCCGAGTGTGGTCGGAGGGGTCCTTTGGAATTGTAGTCATGGCGATTGATCATGAGCAGTTCCAACATGATTCCTTTTTGTACCATCAGTGGTGTAGTGGTTAGCGCAATGTCTTACTATCTTAGAGGTCAGGGTTTGAATCCTCAATAGCAGTATATATAGTATAAATTTTATTCCACGAATTATGTGGTAATTATACTTACGTATTGATCTGCGTATCTTTGAGGATAGAACTGACCCGTTACCCTACGCCCGAGTGTGGTCGGAGGGGTCCTTTGGAATTGTAGTCATGGCGATTGATCATGAGCAGTTTCAGCGTGATTCCTTTTTGTACCGTCAGTGGTGTAGTGGTTAGAGCAATGTCTTACCATCTTAGAGGTCAGGGTTCGAATCCTCAATAGCAGTATATATATATATATATATATATATATATATATATATATATATATATATATATATATATATATATATATATATATATATATATATATATATATATATATATATATATATATATGGTTTGCTAGAGCCGGTTCGCACTGGTTTGTCTGAACCAGTAGTTAAATTTTGTTCAGGAAAATAAGCTCGCTGTAAATTTTTTTCAATAAATAAAGAACCGGGATAACTGGTAGTTAAAATTTTGGCAGCTGACCAATATATATATATATATATATATATATATATATATATATATATATATATATATATATATATATATATATATATATATATATATATATATATATATATATATATATATATATATATATATTAAAAATATAAAAAAAAAAAAAAAAAAAATTTAATTGAAAAAAAAAAATCTCTTTTAAAAAAGGATATTACCGAAAGAGTGCTATTCCTCCTGATGAGGGTAGGCATTGTCCTAGAGAAATAGCACAGGCATGATATATTACTAAAAAGTATTGACGTTAAAAGACGCTTTGGCAAATTAAATGTATTTATAAATATATGATTAATAAATTGAACAACTGCAAATAAATAAATCAATTTAACTGTGTAAAATTCACATTTCGTGTAGATAAATAACTATTATTTAAAAATATTCGAACGAATTCATTTCTTAATAATAAAAATGAGCCATATATTAAAGTTTATCCTAATAATTTTTCAAAACTGGTGACCCCGGAGTGACGTTTTTATCCTAATGATTTTTCAAAACTATATATATATAGTGGTGACCCCGGAGTGACGTTTTTTATCCTAATGATTTTTCAAAACTGTTGATCCTGGATTGACGTTTTTAATGATTTTTCAAAACTGGTGACCTTGGAGTGACGTTTTTAATAATTTAAATAAATATGAAATCGATTAAGAATGGACGATTTAATAATTAAAAATTCTAAAACTTCGAAGACTTCGAACTAGGGAAAATATTCTCGAAATTGAAAACCTCAATTACGGAGCCAGAGCTTGAACCAAGAGCCCATGGTTTTGGGTGGAGCAGGAGCTGGAGCATTAAAAAATTTTAGCTGAGCCGGATGAGAAAAAAATTTTTACAACGCAATAAATGTGTTCGGAGGCAGAGCTGAAACCGGATCTGTTTGTCTCTCAAAATTCATTGCCATTTTAAAAATAATAAAACCGAGAAGCTAGGAAAATCACTTTACAACTCGCATCTTCAGCTAAGTATTGAGTATATTTTTGAAAATAGAATTAGCAAAAGTATAGTTACAAAAATTAAATCTCAAATTCCTGAAGAACATAAATCTTGGGCTTACAAGGAAAAGGTATTAAGTCCAAAAATTCAAAAAATGAGTTATTTGGAAGTAAGTACTACAAATTGAGCTGTATGAACAGGGAAAACGAATTCAGTCCTATCCCTTATAGTTTCTTAGCAATGAAATCATCACAAATTCTGAAGTACATAACCCACAAAAGATTTTCAGTCTTTAAAATAATTTATCTCGAAACTACTTTTTTTTGGACTGAATACATTTTTCTTGTAAGCCCACGATATTGAGTTTCATAATAAAAACATAGGGAAAGCAATGTTTGATTTGAGAGAGTTGAGAGAAACGTTATGGGCTAAAAACACTTCCAATATTTATACTTTCTTGATTGACTATGGATAATTTTGCTTCGACTGAGTAAGGTGGAATTGATAATGATTTTACAAAAATTGGAAATAGATAAGAAAAGTTTGAAAGTAATTAAGAATTTTCCTGAAGGCAGGATTGGATCCAAATAGCAACGGATCGAGAGAGGTATCCAAGAAGGTTGAAATCTAACCAAATTTGCTCACCCCTGTAATGAGATTGTTATGAGAAACTTTGATGCCTTTGGTAAACGAAAATATGAGTGAAATATTAATAACCTTGGGTTTCGGATAATTTGGTGACGCTATACTCTTGGTTGATTCTGAAAGGAAACTTCAGAAGTTAAAACTTGAAAATAATTAACAGAAAAAAAGAGATCATGATAACTTCAAAGAGAAACGAATGATCTAAGACAAACACTAGAATGGAGGGTAACTTGACATCTTTAAGTGTCTGGAAAGTTTGAATAATTGCAGTAGAAGGTGTGAAAATAAAATTATAAAGAAGAGTAGTTAAAAACTTCAATATGCTAAAAAGAATTTTATGACAAAGAACTTAAAAACAAGTAAAATATCAAATTGAACAATGCATGGACGTAAAGCATAGGCATTTAACAAATAGCTAATTCTAAGGTATTAGAGATGGGCTTTAGAGAGCTGAAGTTCTGTTCTGGAAAAAGTTGCAAAAACTTTTCATGGACAAAAATGAAGGATAAACACTTCACAGGAAATAATAAAACAGATAACGTCAAAGAAACAGTGGTTAACGGAACATATTTCAGGAGAGGAATAAGTGGCAAATACAGGTATATGTTTCAATGAAATTATCTAGAGAAGAGAGAGAGACTGAGAGAGAAAGAGGCATTAGAAGATATACAATAAGTACTTGAGTTTATACAAACTACAAAGATGTTGTTGAAAGGTATGCTACAGAAACTGACTTGGGCTAGTAGAGATCGCTAGTTTTTGTTGCTCCATGAAGACAGTGACAGGCGGTTACTATGCTTTTAATCAAGAAGCCTTTGAAAATTGTCGAAAACTAGAAACTCTTTGAAATTTGAATGTGAGAAACAAAATTTGTCGAAAACTAGAAACGCAAAAATCTGGTGTTTAAAAAAAAAAGCATGCTAATTAAAGTAAATAATTAAAAAAATAGTAATTACAGGAAACAATTTAAATATTAATTAAAACTAATAATCATTAAAAATAGTAATTAAATTTAATTAAAACAGAAAATAAAAAAATACTGACGAACTTAATTAATTCAAATAATTTTTTGAGTTATTTATTTACTTAATTAAATTTAATTAAAATAGTTTTTGAATTTTACTTATACTTTTTGAGGCTGAGTATACATTTACTGAGCTTCAAACTACATGAGACATAAAACCAGGGAAAATCATTACGTGGACTTACAATTAAAAGGTGTAAAGTCCAAAAGTACAAAAAAATGAATCATTAATGGTAATAAGTACAAGAAATTGTACTCTATGCCCAGTGAAAACGTTCAAAATCCTACCTTTTATAGTTCCTTAGCAATGAATTCGGAATCAATTCTTGAAGTCCATTATATACATAATGTTTTTAATCTTTAAAATTGGTTTATCTCGAATCACTTTTTTGGACTTAATCCCATTTACTTGTAAGCTCTCGACTTTGGCTCGGCTGGAGACACAGAGATTGCCTATTACGAATCGTCAGACAAGCGAATATTCCAAGAGAGAAAGACATGCCTACCTCAGGTCAGTTAAATATTTTCGAAGGAATTCTTTCATTTCTTTTTTCTTCTTCTGCAAAATGCCAGTAAATTTATATTCTTTTTAATTTAAATTCTACATTCCCTGATATCTTGTGATACCTTTTTGCCTATCATTTATTTTTAATAATTACTCTCCTTTAGATACGATATAAAACTGATTCTTAGAACAATATTTTATCGTCAGATTTAATTCTTCTGCCAAACCATCAATGTTGGTTTGAGCCTTGTTGTCATTTGCTAACTATGTATCGACTACAAAGACTATCAAAACAAGTACTTCGAATTCCTTTGTATTAACACACTACAAAAACTGTCCTAAAGAATCTTTGGGACAAATGGCAAAAATGTCACAACAAAATATTTTTTTTTCAGTTACTTTCTTATTAGGAAATAAATCGGTGAAGCGACTATCTCATGCTTAACATGTCTTTTGTAGTATTGAAAATTTTACTGTGACATTTTTGCCACTTGTCCCAACGATTCGTTAGGACAATTGTTTCAGTTTAACAAAAATCTACAAGGAATAGATCGAGCCTCAAACGACCTCGTTAAAGGTAATCCTCGAGGCTGGTTACAAATCCAGACTTCAGAAAACTACTTGTTTGAGACTCGCGAACTATATATATATATATATATATATATATATATATATATATATATATATATATATATATATATATATATATATATATATATATATATATATATATATATATATATATATATATATATATATATATATATATATATATATATATATATATATATATATATTACCTTGAAAAGTGAATTTAACTTCAATGACGCTGCAATTTGCAAATACTATAGTTAATACTCTATGATAATTTGGTTGATACTCTATGATACTATGGTTGATACTCTTTAATATTATGGTTGATACTCTATGATACTATAGATTATACTTTATGATACTTTGTTTGATACTATGGTTGATACTTTATGATACTATGGTTGATACTCTATGATATCATGGTTAATACTATATGAAACTATGGTTGATGTTCTATGATGCTATGGTTGATACTCTATTATATTATGATAATTAGTCAAACTTCCTACCTTTCTGAAAGTACCTGGGGAACAGAAAACTTTTCTACTTTATTAAGAAATTTACCATAATAATAATAATAATAATAATATAATAATAATAATAATAATAATAATAATAATAATAATAATAATAATAATAATAATAATAATAATAATAAAGGAAAAATAAAAAAATAAAAAAAAAAAAAAAAAAAAAAAAAAAAAAAAAAAATGAAATAGAATATTTGTAAATTTTTTC
>SEYY01016570.1:347500-350000 GCA_009176605.1 Armadillidium nasatum
TATATATTATATATATATATATATATATATATATATATATAAAGATAAATAAAAATAATAAAAAATAAAATAAAAAAAAAAAAAAAAAAAAAAAAAAAAAAAAGAAAGAAAATAATTAATTAATTAATTGAAAAAAAAAAAAAAAAAAAAAAAAAAAAAAAAAAAAAAAAAAAAAAAAAAAAAAAGGATTTTCGATGAAGTTATAATGTCTTCAGGCAAACCTGTTTTGGTCAGTAACTAGGCCTTAATTACTTATATTGTATCTATATCTATACACATGTATATATATATATATATATATATATATATATATATATATATATATATATATATATATATATATATATATATATATATATATATATATATATATATATATATATATATATATATATATATATATATTTATATATATATATATATATATATATATATATATATATATATATATATATATATATATATATATATATATATATATATATATATATATATATATATATATATATTATATATATATATATATATATATATATATATATATATATATATATATATATATATATATGTAAAGTCATTAAGAACCACTTAATTAAATAATAACAAATAAATTTTAGATGTTGAACTTTTGATAAGATAGTTTACGTTACGGCTTGATGACCTTTGACCCCTCTTCAGAATTGACATTATAATGTAATAAATTGATTATAAAAAGGTAACTGTACGATAATAATCAAAACTGTAAAAAATTATGGAAATAACTTTTTAATGATTCTAATTTGATTAATGGCTTTGGTGTGTAGAGAAAAATAACCTTGAGAAGGGTTGAAATTTTTGGTCGTAGCTGTGATAAAAGGTTCGATAAATTGACCAAGTAATAAGTAATTTGTTATTGGGTGGAAAAAAAAAATCCTTTTTGAATCATTCCAATTAATTTTGTGTCTTGTTTCTATAGGGTGTGTTTGAAAACGGAGTTCCTTTAATTACCCTTTTTAAAATCGTTAATATTTTTAGGAAATTTTGAAGTTCAAGGTCCTTGTGGTATCACCAATGTAGAAAGAGTCAGAAGGAACTACAAGGAACCCTGCAAAAACCTTCTGATGAATCGGTTGTGTAATTGTTGTTTTCAAAAAGTAAACAATTGAAAATGATGGAAAGCTGAAAAATTATTTGTATATTAAAAGTAAATTTAAGTATAAGTCTTAGTGATAGACCATCTGAACAGAGTATTAATATTACATTTTCTGTAAAGACATCAGATGGAGAGGAAGGATGAAATATTTCCATTTTAGTACGTTGAAAAATGTGATTATCGGTGTTGTAGCTGTCTACCGTGGCTCGAACGGTAGGGGTGATTGACTCACGTGCTTGACGGCGCCGGTTCGATCCCACTTCGGGATCCTAGACATATACTACCTGGAAAGTTCCTCTCCTCGAATAGGGCAATGCCCGTGAGATGTGAACTTTTTTATATATAAAAAAAAAAAAAATAAAAAAAAATAAAAAAATAAAAAAATAAAAAAAAAAAAAAAATTCCACGGGTCTTAAATATATGAAAAATGGTCTATTTCATTATCAAGGTAGGGAGGATCTGAAAATTTAAAGGCTCAGAGAGACATATTGCTAATGAATTTATTTGGTGTAATTGGGATAACTTATTGAACGTTTGTAAAAGACTGACTATTGGTGGTGGGTTTATGATAGATTTTGTATGACAATTCGGTGTTTTGTTCTATTTTTAAATCTAGAAAGATCATGCTATTATTTGTTTGTTCTTCAGTTGTGAACTTGATGGTAAGTGAAAGGTTATTAATTAAAGTGGAAAAATGTTCTTGAGGAAATTCGATGGGACAACCACCAACACGTCATCAACATGTCTGTGCCATTTGTTTACTTGTGAAAATAAGAGAAGGGAACTAAAAAGGCCGTGTTAAAAATATTCATGTATAAGCAGGAGGGTAATGAACTTAATCTTCCACCCATCATTTATCTATATAATTTATCTATATAACGTTATTAAAGCTAAATACATTTCTGGTAATGAAGATTTTGAAGTAAATAAATAAAGGAATGTAAAGTAATTGGGAACATTTCTTCTGCAAGGAATTGCTAGAGATATTCAAGTATGTGGTCAACATGGATATTAATGAATAAACTGGTAACATCAAAGCTAACGAATTTGTGGTCCGGAGGAATAGTTTTGCCAAGTCTTTTCTACGAAATCAAACAGAGTTTTGGACGTTGGAATGATATATTTTGCCCAAATATGAAGAGAGCAAGTAAGACAATCACTTGCTAAATTTTGAAAGATATAATAGGACGTATAGGACAGTTAGCTTTGTGAATTTTAGTAAGGTTATTATTATTAACAATCAGGCTTTTTATAAATGTTGTCAGGTAGAAGTAATCGAACACGAATGTGTTAATGCTCTATAATTAATTTTAATATGTATATATATATATATATATATATATATATATATATATATATATATATATA
>SEYY01016570.1:352500-357500 GCA_009176605.1 Armadillidium nasatum
TTGATGAGACTTCTACCTTGTCAATAGCTCTTTATTTCTTTAATCAACTTTTCTATCTCACTTACTCTCTCCGATCTCTCTCTACTCGTGTCTCATCACTCTCCTTTATCAACTTTTTTATCTCACTTACTCTCTCCGATCTCTCTCTACTCTCCGAAGTATCTCATCACTCTCCTTATACTATCACTGTTACAAAGTATATTGATATTCTGAATTCTCTAGTCGCATATCACTTCCATTGATGAGAGATGAGTGTCTGTGCTTAGTAAATACAGGTAAAGTCTGAAACATTATTACTCAAGAGTTTGCAAAATTTTGATAATAATAGATTGCAAAAATTGTCCTAACGAATCGTTGGGACAAGTGGCAAAAATGTAACAAAATTTTTTTTTTTAATTATAGGAAATAAATCGGTGAAGCGACTTTCTTACGTTTAACATGTCTTTTCTCTATTGAAACTTTCACTGTGATATATTTTTGCCATTTGTCCCATCGATTCGTAAAAATATTAAATAAATAAATTCCTTAAATATTTAAATTTGTTAGTTCAAGATTTCCTACATTGCAAAAATTGTCCCAACGAATGTTTGGGACAAATGGCAAAACTGTAAGTTCAATTTTCAATAGAGAAAAGACATGTTAAGCATATGAAAGTCACTTCACCGATTTATTTTCAAAATAAGAAAATAACTGAAATATATATATATATATATATATATATATATATATATATATATATATATATATATATATATATATATATATATATATATATATATATTATATATATATATATATATATATATATATATATATATATATATATATATATATATATATATATATATATATATATATATATATATAATATTATTTTTATCACAAAGATCGTATTTAAAATTAATTCAGTAATAGTAGTAATTTATTTAATTCTTAAAGATGACATTCTCTTGGAGAGAAAATTTTAATCTTTTTATGTCAAGGTTTTTCATGCTAAAATTAATGAACCATAATTGTAATGGTAATGACATTAATTTTCCAAAGTTTTAGTTAATAATTTTAATAATAACAATAATAATAATACCAACAAAAATAATAATAATAATAATAATAATAATAATAATAATAATAATAATAATAATAATAATAATAATAATAATAATAATAATAATAATAATAATAATAATAATAAAATAATAATAATAATAATAATAATAATAATAATAATAATAATAAAATAATAAAATAATAAAATATAATAAATAATAATAAGAAGAAGAAGAAGAAGAAGAAGAAGAAGAAGAAATTATAATAATAATAATTATTATAATAATAATAATAATAATAATAATAATAATAATAATAATAATAATAATAATAATAATAATAATAATAATAATAATAATAATAATAATAATAATAATAATAATAATAAAAATAATATTAAAAGCAATATTTACTGAAAAAAAAGAACTATATAAATTTACAACATCGAATGCTTCAAAATAAAGTTACACGATTTTGAGTTTTTGTGAGCTGCTGGGCTGAGGATTTCTGGGGTTACATGAGCCTGTTTCGTTTTTTTTTAAATGCTTTGTTTTTTTTAAATGTTTCGTTTTAAATACTTCGTTTTTTAAATGTTTCGTTTTCTAAATGCTTCGTTTTTTAAATATTTCTTTTTAAATGCTTCGTGTTTTAAATGTTTCATTTTAAATGCTTCGCTTTTTTAAATGTTTAGTTTTTAATGTTTCGTTTTAAATGCTTCTTCTTTTTTTAAATATTTAGTTTTAAATGTATAGTTTTTTATATGTTTCTTTTTTTAAATATTTCGTTTTAAATGTTTCGCTTTTTATGTTTCGTTTTAAATACTTCGCTTCAATATCATCATGTATTAAATTACAATACTTGTTTTATTAATTTTGAATAAATTATTCATTTATTTAGATATTTTACAACAAACTTTACCCTAAGCTTAATTATATAACAACATCAACAATGACAAAAACAAGAGCAACAACAACAAAACAATAATAATAATAATAATAATAATAATAATAATAATAATAATAATAATAATAATAATAATAATAATAATAATAATGGTTTTAAAAATCATTTAAATAATGAAGAAAAAACACGTTCAAAAAATTTAAAATAAATTAATTATAAAATATTTTAAAAAAAAAAAAAAAAAAAAAAAAAAAAAAAAAAAAAAAAAAATTAAATCCTTTAAAAAAAAAAAAAAAAAAAAAAAAAAAAAAAAACCGTTTAACAGAAAATGTTATTTTCAAATTTTCAAATTTAAAAAACCAAAACGTCTGCAAAAAAGGACAATCAATGTTTTCAAGGAAATAAGTAAACAAATTTTTTTATGTTCAACAAAAGGAAATAAATTAGTTTATTATTATTATTATTATTATTATTATTATTATTATTATTATTATTATTATTATTATTATTATTATTATTATTATTATTATAACTGTTCCTATTATATTTTTATTATCGCATTTTTATTTTTCTAATTTATTATTATTATTATTATATTATTATTATAAAAAATTAAAAAAATTAAATTATTATTATTATTATTATTATTATTATTATTATTTTATTATAATTTATATTTTTATTATCACATTTTTATTTGTTCTAATTTATTATTATTATTATTATTATTATTATTATTATTATTATTATTATTATTATTATTATTATTATTATTATTATATTTTTACTGCTATTCTATTTTTATTTCCATATTTTTATTCTCATTATTATTATTATTATTATTATTATTATTATATTATTATTATTATTATTATTATTATTATTATTATTATTATTATTAATTTACAATTTATTTTTATTATTATTATTATTTTTGCTGCTATTCTTATTATATTTTTATTTTCACATTTCATTTTATATTTATTATATATTATTATTATTATTATTATTATTATTATTATTATTATTATTATTATTATTTCTTTTCCCCCTTATATTAAAATATATAGTTTGTACCACAAAGTTATTGCCCCATTCTGGGAGGGGATTTGGACGAGAGTTAGAGAGGTGGTATTCCACAGATACCAAATACTGCCATTCTACGCACTCAATCCCAATTAAATCAGACAAACGAAAAAGAAAACAGTCAAAGAAACCGACAAGCAAACAGACAAACAACAATCAAACAAACAGTCAGACAAAACACAAACAAAAAATCAAATAAGAAAACAAAGTAAAACTGAACTAATATTTACATTTTAAAACCTAAACTTTAAAACTGTAAAATGAATAAAAATTCAAAATTTTAAACATTAAAATAATCTTCAACAATTCAAAGTTAAAAACTCAAATTATATCAAATGGAAATAATTTTTGTTCTCAGAAAATAAAACTTTCTAATAATAAAACCTGTATTAAGTGAAAATTAAAAAGTTAAAACTTGAACTTATCTTTAAAAATGCCGATAACAAGCTTAGTAAATATTTAGTAAGCTTGCAGAATATAAATCGATTAAAACACTTAATTAATGCAAGGATAATGATTAAAAAGATGTAGAATAATAATAATGATAAAAAAAAACATTTTCACATAATTAACACAAACACATAATAAGGAAAAAAAAAGTAAATAAATAAATAATAAAGTTAAAAACCCACTATGAGAGAACACAAATACATCTTCACTCGACAAAAGCTAAACTAACTATTATTATTATTATTATTATTATTATTATTATTATTATTATTATTATTATTATTATTATTATTATTATTATTATTATTATTATTATTATTATTATTATTATTATTATTATTATTATTATTATTATTATTATTATTATTTACCAAAGACCCCATTAGGGATCGAACCAGCACTTCAAGAACGTGACGTCACTCACTACCGCTATTCCACGGTGTCTGTAACCTTCAATATGTCAAGTAAAAAAAACAAGAGCAAATTATAATAATGATGATGATGTAATAGTAATAATAATAATAATAATAATAATAATAATAATAATAATAATAATAATAATAATAATAATAATAATAATAATAATAATAAAAGCAAATTATGTTCAATAAATTTATAAATTTATAAGCGAATTTATCTAGAATTAATAAAAGGAGACTTTAAACTATATATATATATATATATATATATAATATATATATATATATATATATATATATATATATATATAATATATATATATATATTATATATATATATATATATATATATATATATATATATATATATAGTATATATATTATATTTTATTAGAAAGTTTCCTCTTTTAATTAAATATGATAAAGTCCGTGAGAAGCAAAATTTTCATATTAAAAATTGTTATTACTATTATTATTATTTTATTATAATTATTATATATTATTATTATTATTATTATTATTATTATTATTATTATTATTATTATTATTATTATTATATTATTATTGGTTATTGCTATTATTATTATTATTTTATTATTATTATTATTAATATTATTATTACTGCTATTATTATGATAAGTATTATAATCCTTACTATAATTGGTTTTACTATTATTATTATTATTATTATTATTATTATTATTATTATTATTATTATTATTATTATTATTATTATTATTATTATTATCAGCATCAAATTCGTTGATATTATCATTGTTATTAAAACTAGTTATTATTATTATTATTAGTATTATTATATTGGAATTATTATTACTATTACGATTATTATTTATTAGTATTATTATATTACAATTAATATTACTATTACAATCATTATTATTAGTTTTATTATTACTATTTTTATTGAAGTAAAAATCATCATTGCTATTATTATTACTAGTATTATCGTAGTAAACATCATAAGTAATGTCTCTATTATTGTTACTTGCATGATCAATATTTCTAGAGTTTTGTTACTCTAGAAGTAACCTATCATAACTTGTAATTATTAAATAAATTAAAATATAATATATA
>SEYY01016570.1:362500-367216 GCA_009176605.1 Armadillidium nasatum
TTGACTAGAACTACTAGAGCAGGAAGAACTGGTCAGTTTGAGAAGTTCTGAGGATTGGAAGACTTCAATCAGGCTTTGTATCCTAGAATTTCATCTTTAGAAATTCCGAAGAGTGGCCAGTTGAGCAGCAGGGAATGGAAAAAGGAATGTGAGAGAGAACTTGAAGGAACTCTACAGGAGAGCAGTTAAGAAGACGGCTTTGAACTCGAGAGAAAGCCCTTAGACCACGAGAGGGTGGTTATTGATTTTTGGGTTTTGAACTATAGAAGAGGGCGGTCAAGAAGATGGTTTTTGGTTCGGGAAGAGAGCCGTTGAGAGGACCAAGAGAGAGTGGTATCTACGAGATGAAAGTTAATTATTTTTAGCGTTTGAACTCAGGAAGAGAAGCCGTTCGGAAAACTACGAGAGGATGGTGATTTCATTTAAAGTGTTTGGACTCATGAAAAGAGCCGTTAAGAAGACCACGAAAAGATGTTGATTTACTTTTTTTAATTTTTTTTTTTATTTATTTTTTTTTTTTTTGTGTTTGGGCTCAGGAAGAGAGCAGTTTTGGAAAAGAGGTTGACAGCCTTGATGAAAATTTTGGTTCAAATTGTTACTGGAAAATGTAAAGTAATTGAGATTCAAAAATATTGAGCTTAATATTATTTATATAAGAAATGCAAGTAATTTTATAACACAATTATTAAACCGAACTCGAACTGCGAAGTTTACTTCTCCTTCTTTTTAAGAAACTACATTATTATTATTATTATTATTATTATTATTATTATTATTATTATTATTATTATTATTATTATTATTATTATTATTATTATTATTATTATTATTATTATTATTATTATTATTATTATTATTATAATCATTGGTTTCATTTTATTATCATTAGTTACTATTATTTTTATTATGTTATAATAAATTTTGAATCGTTTCAAATTGTCATAATATTTACTAGCACAATATGCAGACGTGATTACTACCTTAATATAGGACCTATATGTAAACATGCTAAACTCTGACAAAAATTTTTAAACCAGGATTCATATGGATCCCTAGAAATCACAGAGGAGGGTCCTCAAGGGGGTCCATAATATGAGCTAAAGGATTCATGATAAAACATTACAAATGAATCCATTATTATAAGCTAAGATTCAGGAGGTCCACATATGTAAAGTTAGAACTCAAGGGGTCCACAAAAAAAAAAAAAAAAAAAAAAAAAAAAAAAAAAAAAAAAAAAAAAGTTGCGAACCCCAAACCTTGGAAGAAGCAAAGAATATAATATTAGCTTTTTTTAGTTAAGTTTTGAGAAAATTTGTGAGGCTGTACCAGTGTTATTTAGGTTTTTAATTATTATAAAATAATAATTAATTTTTAATTATTATAACATAATTAAAACCTAAATAACACTGGTACAGCAACACAAATATATACCTTTTTCAGGTATATAAACTGTGTAGTTATAAAAAGGTAAGGGAGGTATATCAACAGAGTGGTTATAAAAAGGTAAGGGAAGTATATAATCAGAATAGATATAAAGAGGTATGGGAGGTATATAAACAGAGTAGTTATGAAAAGGTAAGGGAGAGTAGTTATGAAGAGGTAATAAACAGGGAGGTTATGAAGAGATAAGGGAGGTATATAACATAAATATAATACCTTATAATAACAAATCTAAAATCCCTATTCAGTAGAATGTTATTGAAACATGTTATTCTTGATGATAAATTCTCATTTAAAAAACATATCCCTATTGGGATTAGTAAGCCATCGAACGAAAATATTATATTGTTCCCCCCCCCCCAAAAAAAAAAAAAATTCTATATTTATCCTCACTTATTACAGGGTTGGTGAAAATGGAGTTGCGAAAGCGAGTAGTAGTGACAGCTTCTAGCGGTTAGGTATAAAATATTTCTATTATATAGGATCTATTTATATTATATATATTATATATATATATTATATATATATATTATATATATATATATATATATATATATATATATATATATATATATAATATATATATATATATATATATATATATATTATATATATATATATATATATATATATATATATATATATATATATATATATATATATATATATATATATATATATATATATATATATATATATATATATATATATATATATATATATATATATATATATACAGTGTGTGTATAAGAAAGAAAATGAGAGTATGCGAATGTTTAAAATATTGAGATTAATTTGATATAAAAAATAAACAAGCAAATGTTTTGGTAACTGAATCCTTCTTGTTTTTACCAAACTTTCTTACAGTGAATGCCCTTAAGCGGGTGCTTGCTTGATCAGGCATTCAGATGCATTCGGAAACGCAGTTCATGAAGCCGGTTCTTTATCAAGTATTCAAATATATACCGAAATGCAACTCTTCAAGTGAATGCTTGAACAGGCATTCAGATGCATTAGGAAAGACAGTACGATTATTTCAAATCTAAATCTTCTTTAAATCTTTAATCCAGAATCTAAAACAGCGATGCCTGAATTCAGGGCTGCCAATCTTATAATTAAACTGATTCCTCATTTCATATCTGGCAATCTTATAGTTATGGTGACTCCTAATTTCAGGGTTGCCAATCTTTTATTATTATACAGATTCCTCATTTCAGGGCTGGACATCTTATAATAATTTTAAATGTACTGATTCCTCATTTCAGAGCTGCCAATCTTTTAACTATTCTGATCCCTCATTTCAGGGCTGCCAATCTTATATTTATTCCTCATAGGGCTGCCAATCTTATAATTATACTGATTCGTCATTTCAAGGCTACCAATCTTATTATAATAATTCTCTCAATTCAGAGCAGACAAACATAATTATAGCAATTCCTCAATTCAGGGTTACCAATCTTATAATTGTATTGATTTATCATTTCAGAGCTACCAATATTATAATTATACAGATTCCTCATTGCAGGGCTGCCAATCTTATAATTATACTGATTTTTCATTTCAAGGCTGTCAATCTTATAATTATACTGATACCTCACTTCAGAGCTACCAATCTTATAACTATACTGATTCCTCACTTCAGGACTGCCAATCTTATAATTATACAAATTCCTCATTTCAGGGCTGCCAATCTTATAAATATGCAAATTCCTCAAATCAGGGCTGCCAATCTTATAATTATACTGATTCTTCATTTCAAGGCTGCCAATCTTATAATTATACAAATTTCCTCAATTCAGGGCTGCCAATCTTATAATTATACTGAAATTCCTCATTTCAGGGCTGCCAATCTTATAATTATACAATTTCCTCATTCAGGGCTGCCAATCTTATAATTATACAAATTCCTCATTTCAGGGCTGCCAATCTTATAATTATACAAATTCCTCATTTCAGGGCTGCCAATCTTATAATTATATAAATACACTGATTCCTCACTTCAGAGCTACCCCAATCTTATAATTATACTGATTCTTCATTTCAAGGCTGCCAATCTTATAATTATACTGATTCCTCACTTCAGGGCTGCCAATCTTATAATTATACAAATTCCTCATTTCAGGGTTCCCAATCTTATAATTGTATAGATTTATCATTTCAGAGCTACCAATCTTATAATTATACAAATCCCTCATTGCAGGGCTGCCAATCTTATAATTATTACAAATTCCTCATTTCAGGGCTGCCAATCTTATAATTATACTGACTCCTCATTTCAATGCTGCCAATCTTATAATGATACAAATTCCTCACTTCAGGGCTGCCAATCTTATAATTATACTGACTCCTCATTTCAAGGCTGCCAATCTTACAATTATACGATATCAAGTTAAAAATTATTTCGACACAAGAAATCCTTCGTTGTCTTTTAAAGATGTTACAAAAAAAAAGAAGAAGTATTATTTGATAAAAGAAAATGTGTTTCTAATGTTATAAAAATGGATTATTTATGCAATACAAAATATCAAATGCAAGTATAACTTTTCCGACATGAAAAAAACTTGAAAGAAATATCTCATAAAATAGAGTAACTTGAGATGTTTAATGTTTATTAACATATTCTGTTGACTATTAATAGTATATTTTTTTTAGGGGAGTAATACACATAAAGATTATGTATATATATATATATATATATATATATATATATATATATATATATATATATATATATATATATATATATATATATATATATATATATATATATATATAATATAATAGTGAGGAATGAGGGAGGGTGAAACAAGGGGGTTTTAGGGAGGGTAGGGTGTGTGACCATTGATTACAGAGAAATTGCGTTGAATGTTCTTTCTGGAAAAAAGCATATGATAGAGTATGCAGGAGAAAGTTGTTCGAAATTTTAATGGAAAGGGGGTTGAAAGGGAAATTACTGAAGGGGGTGAAAGCTTTTTATGCGAATTGTAGATCAAGAGTGAGATGGATGGATGGAGTGAGAGAGATTTTGGGTAAAGAATTTGAGTTTAGAAGAGGTAGAAGACTTGCGGAGGACAGAGTGAGATGGAGGGCGGTGGTGAAAGGGGTTGAAAGGTAATGGTTGATTGTAAGAGAATTGTGGCGGGCACCACCCCACAAAGTGGGAAAGGTGATAGTGAAATAAATAAATAAAATTATATATATATATATGTATATATGTATTATATATATATATATATATATATATATATATATATATATATATATATATATATATAT